>VZTT01059713.1:10989-22888 GCA_013400855.1 Buphagus erythrorhynchus | reverse complement strand
ATATATATTTTATTAAAAGCCACCTCCCTTTTGTTGAAGGATTTCTTGCTTGTAGCTTATTCTTCATATTACAGTATCATCCATGCTGTAAATTTTCAGAGTATGAACTCAGCTTCGGCAAATACAGATTAAAAATGAAATTCAGTGTCAAGTTTTCTAGGTTCCTGTACTAATTATGAAAGGAAGGCAAATAATAAAATATAAACATATTTCTTCTGGTTTTATCTTCTGTTTTTTGTATCAGAACCCTTTACAGGCATCTAACAGATAGTACCCAGCTGTTGGTTCATCAGTAGTTAGAGATAATAACTGGGATATGACAGCTGAGGTGAGGAATGAATGGAGATTCCAATTGATAATGTCTCAGGTGTTTTAAAATGCCTTGGATTCTAGTTTCTTTAGATTCTCCTCCTCACACTGGGAATTTCAACATCCTGATGAAACCCCTTCATTCTTTTCAGGATGGTTTTGCTGGATTTCTTCAGCGTGACAGAACAGCCCAAAGACTGCCCTCTAAGACTCAACAACTCCATCCTTTCCTGCTATGAGAGGCAGGCTCCATCACCTATCACCCCTTCCTGTTCAGACTGCCTGATGGTTTTGTGCCTTTTCCAACCTCAGTCATTCTCTGATTTTAAGATTTTATGGTATTCCTCAACCCATTCCCTTTTTCCCAGAGCTGTGCCATGGAGCAGAGGAGTTTTCCTTCCTGGACACAGATCCTGCAGTCTGCAGCTGACACCAGTGTGTTCCCACCAGAACACTTTTTGTTCTTTCTTTTTTTCTTCTTTTTTATAAAATTATTTTTCCATTTGGAGCTTTTATGGCTACTTTTACATCTTGGATAAACAAGAGTCCTCCTTTATATTCTTCCCTTGCTTTTCAGTGATCTTTGTGTCTAAAATAATTTATAGAACCCTCTCAAGCTTGGTCAAGATTAAATTTCCTACCTGAATAAAAATGGGACCTTAAAGTATCTCTTTTTTTACTCCTTTTTGTTTCTTCCATCAGCAGCTAAACTGAATTGCAGCCAAAAACATCCATTAAAAAATTTTCTAAAGTAAATACCTGAAGGTCTTTTTGGCATCAAGTATGTGTCTGCAATTAAATTATTTTTCTTCCAAGGAAGTATAGCTGACAACAAAAGCATTTTCATTCCTTTTCAACAATTTTCTGTTTCCATGCATAACCAAAAAGGAGAATCGTGCAATGTATTGTACAGACTTATCATTACAATTATGATACAGGTTTCTGCAGAGATTATTCATGACAAATTAATGGCACAAATTCCTGCTTGGGCTCTCCATGTCGCTGTTCATTTTTGGTGCCTCTTTACAGCTGTGCTGTTATCTCTGTACTGCCATGGCCACACAGCCAGGACCAGACAAAGCAGCTGCCTCAACACCATGTCTGAAATACACTGCAATATCCCTGAGAGTGGCAATCCCATAATTTTTGGTACCTAGGTGGTTAAAAGCCTGGAGTAATTCCAGAGAAGAGAATGAACAGATGTGTTGCTTCTCCTGACTTTGAGGGGTTTTAGTGGCTTGGCCATGATCAAAACAAAGCAGTTCCAGAGGTGGGAATAAAGCAGGAAATCTGAGTTCAGATAATTTTTGTGGCAGCCTAGGTATAACAGGAAAGGTTGGCCCATGAAAATGAGCTTTAACTTGTGGGATTTAGATCAGAAAGATGAAGGGGCAACTCCACTGACAAACATCAGAGAGGAGCAGCAGCCAGGAAGGTGCTTATGGTCTGGATGCTGATCTGAGCTGAAATCAGAATTGTGCAGGGGGTAGAAGAAGGCAAATTCTGCTTTAATTTTTTTTAGAATAAGTGTAGTTGCTCTGACCAGATATTACATTTAGATGGATGTGAATAAGGTCACTGGCTAGCCTGAGCTAACTTGTTACTTTTCAGGCCTCTTCATCTGAAGCTTGTTTTAGGTGAATGTTGTGTCCCTACTTAGGAATGACTTAATTCTTACATAAGTTGTGGAGAAGGTTGAACTTTGGGTTTTTTTCACTCATTCCTAATTTTATTTTTTCAGTCATCTACTCCTAAGCAATATAACCATATCAAAATAGCTTTAGTTGGGTATTTTCCTCTTGTGTCTAATGTACATATTTTTATTTTAAGCTAATATTAAGCTTAGAAACAAGAATTTTGGAGAACAAGGTATTCATTTTCAGCAACTTGTATCAGCACTGACTACATTATTCCAAAGCTGAAACAGAACAGAATCCAATTTGAGCCACTTTTATGCTCCTAACAATGCCTTTGCAGTGAAAGAAAACAAGATAAGAGGTGCAAAGGCTCACAGTTCATAGATACAAATACCTGGATCTTTTTGACCAAAACACGTGTCTGAGAAAGCTATTTGTTCTTGATACATGAGATGAATATTCCTGACCCCAGGAAATTGAGGGATGAGAATCAGGTGGTATGATTAATGCTATGTGAACTATTTTACAAGTAAACTTAGAGCAGTGGAAATTGCTTTCCTTGCAGATGGGCTGGGAGGTTTTATGACAAATCATTTTCTTTTTTGCCTTTCTGTGAAGTTTTGCATATTTCTTTATCAGAATGAAAAATATACAATCAAAAAACCAAACAAAACACAACTCTGCTCTCTTCCTAGACCAAATTTCAATTATTTTTTTTGTGTGTGGTTTTTTTGTTTTTGTTTTTGTTTTTGTTTTTGTTTTTGTTTTTGTTTTTGTTTTTGTTTTTTTGCATAAGCAAAATTGTGTGACTCATCATAGAGGGAAATTGATTAAATTAGAATTAAATTTGATGCTTAATATAATTCCACTTTCTCCACTCTAATGGTAGCATAAAACAATCAGGAAGGGGCTCTAAAAGCAGGAAATAAACCACTATATGGAATATATTTGAAGTTTGTATTTTCTTATGAGTTCTTTCTTTCTTAAAAAAACCTTTTTTGCCATTGATAGACAGGGATCCTCAGAAGGGTGACTGAATGGGAAGTTGAGTAAATACTTTCCTATATCTGAGCCTCCAAACATATGATTAGTATTGATTCATGCAATCAAAAAATGCTTCTTCATCTTCTACTGCTACAAAACATGTCCCTAGAACTCAAATTCCAGGAAAAAAACCCCTGCCCCTCCATCTTAATTACCTGGTTCTTTCTTTAGGAAGAGAAGAGGGAGTCAAGACAACAGAGAAGCCAGAACAGAGCACCTGGTGCAATGAAAGGATGAAATCACTTTAGAGTGTTTTCTACAGATCTCCAGAGTGATTTTTTTTTATACTGTGTGAATTTTTTGTAGAAATACTGCTTCTGTTAAAAACAAATATTTGTGTCTCCCTCAAATTTTTATTCACTGTGAAATCATATACCTCCCTCATTGTCTGTGTTATGCTTTTACAGTTGAAAAGAGCAGTGGGAAATGACTACTGATTTGTTGCACAATTTCTTCTTGCATTTCTACTTCATCATGTTTATATAATACATAACCTATGTGTGTATTCCTTCTTGAGACATTGTAGGACTCCTACATCAGTTCTCTCTTTCAACCCCAGAGCAAAATTCATCATAATATTAAGCAAAAACCTCCGACTTTCAAGTAGATTCATTTTCAAAGGATGTCTGTAGAGAATACCTACATAAAAAATAAAGGTCATGTTTTCAGGTGTTTCAAATCACAGTAGGTCTATTTAATGTTGCAGCTCTATTAATTTGCAGTAGCTGGGAATTTTAGAAACACAGACTCTTGCCTATAGTACATAAATAATGTTTATTTGCACTGAACCAAATCTAGTCCTGATACTGTAAGATAGTTTCCAGTGGAAACTGCAAATTTCTAAACTGTTCAAGGATATTATCTGCTTGACTGGCTTATTCCAGCAGGACTTAAGTAAATGGGGTAAAAATTCACAATGAGCTGGAGGTGCAGAACTCCATAAACTCTCCACAAAACTTTTGTAAATCCAGACAATTCCTTCACCAATGGTCAAAGAGGAGCAACCATTGCCATGGCTTATATAAGCCACGATGGGCTTCCTTAAATAAGGAAGATTCCTACTGTTGCCTCATGTGCATGAGTGTGTCACTAAAAGGGAGTTGGAATAAGGATATCAACAGACCATAGGTGCTATATGAGCATGCCCAACTTTTGTCAATCTCCACTAAGTTCCACACTGAGTCTTTTATTGAAATTCACAGACTTCATCATCACTACAAATGGTTTAAGTTGCTGTACAAAGTGAGTAGGGATTAGATTTTCAGAGGTTTTGATCTTCTGTTCAGTAATTTGGGGCATTCAGTGCCTCTAATGACTTTTATTCTAAATTATTTTATCATAATCACAAACGTTATGGCAGATAACAGAATCGTGAATTTACAATCCCTCAGATGCTCTGAGTGTAGAACTTCATTTGCTCTTAGTGTAGCATTATTTTTCTCACTCACATGATGGCAGAATCCAAATGAAGGTGTGTGAAGAGAAAGAGAAAGAAAAAATTTAATCAAGATATATGAGTAAGAATCCAGAAACTTTAGGAAGTGATGGTCCTTGACACTTTCAATGTGCTTACTTTTAAGCACCAGAGTTTCGTTTCTACTTAGGAAGACGCAGAAGAACAGAGCAATAACTTTACTGGGTCAAAATCTGTTGGGGATAATATTTGCCTCTTCCACAGCTGCAAGTAAATGCATCAATTATCTAAAGTGTTTTAATGGACTAGTCAAAACTGAATGCAGTTAGTAATAACAATAAAGCCAAAAGCTTTCTGCCTAGTTAATGTCGAGGCAGATACATTAGGCTGCTGAAAAACAAGGGAGAGAAGGAAAAACAAAAAGTTAAACATTTAGCATCCTCCAACAATATGCTTACTGCTTATTAATTATAATGAAGTGGTACTACTGATTAGTTTATAAGGAAACATTCGGAATGAAATTTTCATAAACAGAAGCTTTAGAATAAATCCTTTAATTATGAACTTTTTTATAGTTGAGAAAATTTTTAAAAAATATTCTTTCAGGGCTGAAAAATACAGCAGTCTTCTGGAAAAAGCAGCCTTTAAACTCTGTCCTCTCTCTATTATCATCATTTCAGTATGTGTAGCTTCTTGCTCAATATGAGTTGATGCCTCTGGACCATATAAGATATAAAGTTCAAAGAGGTTCTAAAATGAAATTATTGTTTTTTATTCAAGACAGAGTGATATCAGTAGTGGGAGTTCCCTGAGTGCATTTGATTGCAACTCAATTATTTTTGCTATTGAGAGGCTTTATGGCATGTTAATTTCCTTAGAGAATCAGCTATGAAATTAAGACTTTTTTTTTTTTTCTTTTTTCTTCTCCTTCACTCTGACCTTTAACTTTTGGTATATTTTTTGTGGAACCAAATATGACTTTTTATTCTCTGGTCACTTCTGTCCTTTTCCTTGTGTTTAACCACAGTGGAACATGCATTTCATTGGAAAAGGTAAAAAAAAGCCAAGAAAGGATAGAGAATAAGATAAAATACAAGTCTTGATTTTCTGGACAGCAAAAGAATAATGTTTTAGCATACAAATAATTTCTTTCTGAAAAAAAAGAAAATGTAGAGAAACAATTATTTTCCAACTGCCCTTAATAATGATGAACCATTCTGTTTATCAGTCTTAATAAAACAGCACAAGAACCTCAGCATTTAGAGGCCTTGTATTATTAACCTTCCCCAGGAGACCTGTTCTATAAAGGAGACATAAGAGAATATAACCTTTTGGCAAAGAGATAAGGAGCTGATATTCTGACAGTAAATATAATATGAAGACATAAACAGAAAATGAATTAGAGATTAGCTAAAGTAAGCAAGAGATCAAATATTTAGATTAAATTGAAAACTTGCAAAGAGTTTCCAAATTCAGCCGCTGGAAATGATTAGAATTTGTTATTTAATTTTCTTTGCTGTAGGATCTAATCAAACTTGATATATTTTCATATTCATGGTATGATTTTGGGATAATCAATGTCATGTTTATGCAAATATAGCCCAATTAATATGATTTCTCCAAACAGAGATTAAAAAAGCTACTAATGAGGTTTGCATTTCCTGTATTTAATTTAAACATTCATGTGAATTCCAAACAAAACCCAGAAGCAAGCCCTCCATACTTAAAAGAAGAGTTTTAGGAGCCTTAGAATGAGCAGTGCATTGGAAACTGTGGGCAAGAGCTGGAATAGCACAGACTTGTAACCCTGTAGGGATTTTGACTTCAGGAGAGGTAGCTCTGTTCAGACCTTTGAAATCAGTCTTCAAAGTAGATGTCTGCAAGTGCTCCCTGGGAGAAATGAGCCACATTAACTCCTGGAAATGCAAACACAGAAAGAGTTGCTGGGGCTGATAATTGCTAAACAGAGGGGAATTCAGATTGTCTTTAAACTGGGCACTCTGTCAATAGCTGCATATTACAATTTTTTTTTTTTTCATGTTGAGTGTAAGAGTCATAAGCCATTTATAACTGCTGCTTGTTTTATTTCTGATCAGTTCCAAATGCACCTGCATGGCTGGAAATGATCAGGCCATTTTACACAGCTTTGATTAATCCTTGGTCATTGCATTTTATTTTGTTATTTAAAGACTATAACCCTGTGGACACACAAAATCACCTCCTTTTGGATATGTAGACAAATTTGTCTAATTGAAGAATTTCAAAGGTGTATAGGAAGGGCTACCTATCACAGTGAAGATTTCTCCATGTAAAATGAACTTTTGGGACCAAATGCCTTCAAATGGATTAGCTTCATGCTATCTTTTAAGATAGAAATCTATCATTTCCAAACATATAATTTTTGGTCTCTAAGTTCATTTCTGGTTCTTCATCTAATCTATTTTGTTAAACTAAACAGAAAGAAAGCCTCTGTTCTGTTTTCCAAACACTCCCAGTCCTCTGGAATTTTTTCCACTGATCTAGAACAACTGCACAATTTCAGTTCATCAAAGCACACATTCAGTGGGTAACTCAATTGTGCTGTATTCACAGTCCTTTAAAAGCTTAAAATGTCCAGGAAGAGTTATTCAACAAACACATTTTTTCTTTAAATTGCACATTATCTGTGTCATACATATTAGTATAAGGAAATAAATTTGCAGCTTAATATGTTAAGATCATATTTCTAGAATGATATTTACTCAGGTTATTCTAAATTCACTAGAAATAATTTTTTGTGTGCTTTCAAAAAAAAAAAGAACAATATCTTTATTAAGCGAAGGTAGGATGACAAACAGGCACTAGAAAATTAATTTTTTTTTTCTATACTTGCAGAAATATTTGTGTGCCTACAACATTAAATTCTAATGAGCTACTAGCAATTACTCCCAAGAAATTAGAATCATACAGTGATTTGGGTTGGAATGGACCTTCAAGATCACCCAGTTCTGCCCTCACTGCCATGGGCAGGAAGGCTCTCCAGTATATCAGGTTCCCCCAGTTTTTGGTGCAGCCCATGACACGTTTGGCTTTCTGCTGTGCAGGTACAAACTGCCAGGTCATGTCCAGCTTTTCATCCACTGACACCCCCATGTCCTTCTCCTCAGGGCTGCTCTAGATCCATTCTCTGTCCAGCCTGAGTTTGTGCTTGGAATTGCTCTGACCCAGGAGCAGGACCTGGCTCTTGGCCTCGTTGAACTCCACAGGGCTCACACAGCCCCAGCCTGCCCAGGTCCCTGTGGATGCAATCCCTTTCCTGCAGAGTGTCAACTGCACCACACAGCTCGGTGCCATCCATGAAATTGCTGAGGATGCACTCAATCCCGCTGTCCATGTCATCAAAAAAGATGTTAAACATCAGTGGTTGTCCTAGAATATGTCAATCCCTTACCCATGGCATTTAATTTAAATGGTTGCCTTCATAGCCAACACAACAGACCCTTGTGTTGGATATACCAAAATTTTGGTGGAAAGACTAGTAATATAAAGCCATTTAGGTTCACAAATCCATGGATCAAGAGCTGGGAACTCAACAGGACTCTTTTTCCTGAGTACGTCATACAATTTAGCCCAAACATTTCAGAAGTTACAGTGGAATTTATCACACATAGCTCTGAGGTTTTCAGTATCTGCACATTTGTCTGAGTATGTCTTAAGGTTCTTATGGTCAAATTATAGAAGCAAATTTCATGAGGTGATTATCTCTACATTAAATATTTACTGGTGAATAAGATAAAAAAGGTTGATGGAAGTTTCTTGCTCTGGGTAAAGGTCTGAGGCCCAGAGGCAGGTTGTTTATCTGCAGATTCTGTCTAACTAATCAGTGTTGGAGAGTTCTTTCTGACTAACATGGAAATCTGTTGCAGTAGAAGTGCATAATGAAATTATGTCACATAGGAATAAGAAAAGATGAATTTCATACTTCTAAATGTAAGTACATGAGTTTTTCTAATTTGTTTGGTAGGTTTCCTTCCAAATGAATTCCCTAAGGTAACAGTAGGAATCTCCATCTGAATGTTTTATTTACCATGTGAATTTTAAACCTAGATTCGGTGTTTTAATCATTGCAGGAATTTTCAGTATTTTTGCATTCTTATATAACACTGTACAGATTATAAAGATTCAAATAGGGATGGAGAATCAATTTAAACCTTATTTTTTTTGCAGTCTCCATAGAGTTACCATAAATTCCAGATGATCTCATTTGAGCCAATGTGGGAATTCTGTGGTTTCCAAGAGTATTGAATTACCTTTTTTTTTAGAATTTTCTTGTTTTATATATTCATTTTCCTTCTGTCTCATATCTTCAGCATACACTATTTATAAAACAGAAGTCTTTCAACTCGAATATGTACACTACTGAGCTCTAAGAAATGAAGATATATCCAGCAACTCTGTATTTCTCCCTGCAAACTAATTCAGCAGATGTTCTTCTTTTTCCTAGATTGAACAATCCTTGGGAGCAAACAAGAAAGGAACTGTTCTATTTAATTTTATTTTTTTCCACTTAGCAACACATCAGAAGCACAGATTGTTTCTAAAACAGGCAGACAAACAGGACAATCAGAAAACAATATAATTTTGGACATACAAGTATGAAAATCCACATTATTTAGTGCAGGTATGACAATGTGGCACAAGGCTATGCAGTCCTGTGTTCAACAGGGGATGATACACAATGCACTCCATAGCTATAATTAAAGATGAGCCTCTTGGAAAGTCTACACTGAAATGCCATGAGTTTCAGAGTTAATGAAATATTATCTATGAATTCCAGCTTTGTTTTAAGCCAAGGTCAGAATCTCCTTTAAAATTAGTATTTTTTCCCAAAACACCTGCATAGATCTGCATCACATCATCCTATAAGGATGAAGCAACTAAAAGAGAACAGCTGAGTGTCCTTTGCATAACAGAGAATGTCCTTTGGTTATTACATCGCAGGAGGTGATTTTGTTACTGTACATGTTATAAGGGATTAAGCACCAACAGGGAATTTAAAATTATCATAAATTTTATTAACTCTTGTATCGCTCTCTTTGAGATGTGTTTTTGGGATGGGAACAAGCCTGAGGTGAAAACAAAAAAATTAGTAATGTTAAAACACAGAAATACTGATACTGGATTTACTCAACATTTCCCCCCCCACACACATTTCATACTGTAGAACATGACTCTGCCTCTGAAGTGGTAATAACAGAAAGTCACTGTCTGTATGCATTTTTGTAAGTGGTCTCTGTGTATATAAATAGTTTTGGATATAGAAGTAGCTACTGGCAAGCACCTAGCAGGAGAGAGGTAGATGGTGAGAAGCTTGTGTTTGGAAATTTCCCAAGGACTGGCAGTCCTTGCAAATACAACTCCTGTTTAATCTGCAAGAACTGACAAAATCAGCACACCAAGAACCTGCTCAATCTGTACAGGGCCACAGCTGGGTTATGGAGCTCAGCCTGCACCCACAGGGGAGGCAGCTGTGGGTGAAGGCTACGGAGATTCATGGACAAATGTGGGAATGAGGAGCACTGCAGGACACTTTCTAAAAGATGAACAAGTAGCTGCCAGCAAATCAGCACAATTCACCCTTTCTGAGAGGGCAGTTTCTATTGTCAAATCATGGCTGAGATTGCTGAGATTGCACTTGAGCTGCCCTCCAAATGGATAACTGCAAGAGAAAATGTGTGTGTGTGACTGAGCACCACGAACAAGTGAGTGGATGTGTTGTGTGACTATTTAGCTTTTATTAATAACAGCTAAGGTCCATTAATACTGCCTCAGTGAAGAAAAATCTTTGATTCCCATATGAGGAAAAGGAAATTTACAGCAATTTCCTTCACACCAAAGACAGGCAAGAGATAGTAGAAGTGGATGAGGCACTGTGCAGGATGACAGGAATTGGGCTCTACATGCAATGCTTCCCAGTAACCATGTATGCAATAGCTGACAGAAAACTTCATATCAGAAAAGTCCATGGCTTAATATATGTCACTTTGTGGGGTAATCTAGGTTGAAAACCCTAAAAAGGAAAGCACAAGCAAGCTTCTTCTGGTCTGATTTTCTCTTGGACAGGGACAAGCTAGGAATGGCAGGCACAACAATTTATTAATTTATTAATTTACTAGCCCAGATCTAGAATAAGCTGCAGATTTGTGAATTCCAACTTCATCTATAACATCAAAAGTGTTCCCTGAATATGAAGTTATATGTATACATGTGTATTTTGATCACAGTGTTGATTCAAGAACTTTCTTCCCTCCATAACTGTACTTAATTTCATCTTTTTTTATCAATAGAGTTGTGGACTGTAAATGGAATAACAAATTTATGCGAATGGTAAAAAATCCAGGATCCCTCCATCCACAAAAGTTCAGTGCTCCCAACAATGAGATGAGAATTAAATCACAGAATCATAGAATTGTTAAGGCTGGAAAAAACTCTAAAGTCATTGATTGCAAGCACTATGTGAATCCTGACTGAAATTTATTACTGATGAATGCTGTCCTATGGCCCTGGGTACGACAAATCGCAGAATATGAGCTATAAAATAAACTTTACCATTTTGGAAGTTCTTTTGTTGACTCTTTCTGCTATTTCATAGGCATTGATTATTTTACAAAATATTAGTTTTTAAAAGACTAGCCTGTTTTAGGTTTTTTTGGTGATCGCCTAATGGAAAGCTTGTCCAAGAGTAGAAATAAATGATAAACCAGAGCTTTTGACATGCTTGGTAGAAACCCAAGATACAATTCATAACTGGAGAAGCTGCTGTGCACAATTTGATGCTTACATGACACAACAAGGACTCAGACTCAATCAGTAATGGAGGCTGGCAGAGTTTGGAAAATGGCAGCAGGAATTCAGTGTAATAGAATGTGCTGATGGCAGCTTGCTGCAAAATTAAATGCCCTGGTGACTGTACTGATGTGATCCAAGAAGCACAGTTCAAAGGCACAAGCTGATCTCAACACCCAGATCTGGACTGATACAGTCACTTGTTAGTGTCATTGGTGTTTGGCTCAAGGCTGTTTGCTGTTCATTGGAAGGAATTCAACATCTGTTAGAATGATCTCGCATTTAACCAGTAGAAATATGCCTCAGCTGCTAGAAGAATGAAACTTCTCAAAGCATGCTGTTATGAATCAGGATTGTTTCTGCACTAGTTGGGCATTTAGAGTTCTCTGGTGTGTGCATTGCTGGCATCATTATCATGATGATCAGTGTCTACTTGGCTCATTTATTTGAGGACATAAATCTGTGTGCTTATGCTGACTGCTCACTGAGCATACAGAAATGTATCAGTGCATAAAATTTGGCCAATCATTTTTATAAGGTTAAAAGACCATTTCAAAATGACTGACTCATGTCACCAAACTATAATTAAAAATAAAAATTAAAAAAAAAAAAAGTAATTTCCTGTAATTTGAAATATCCACTCCTAAGAAGCTCACAAAACTATACACTA
>VZTT01059713.1:0-10926 GCA_013400855.1 Buphagus erythrorhynchus | reverse complement strand
CTGTGGCTCAGAGGCAGGATGACTTATAAAGTCTCACCACATGGTTTCCATCCCCAGGGGCCTGTTCCACAGCAGGAACAGCTCTTCTGTCCATGTTGCAGACTCTGATTCACTGCATGTTACAGCTGCTGCAGTAGGAAAATCAATGCCATGTTGACTTTTGCCAGTGTGTACAGCACAGAAGTGAAGGTGCTGCTTCACAAGCAGCTTGGAAGCCCCCACAAAGAAGCAGAACTATTTGAGAAAAGATTTGGATGCATATGTGGGTGACCCATGTTGCTTGGCTGTGATCATTCAAGTGTATGTGGAATAGAATTTCTTACAGGAGCATGAAGTCCAAATCTATTTTCATTCTTTATTCTCAAAAAAAAAAAAAAAAAAAAAAAAAAAAAAAAAAAAAAGAAAAAAAAGGCACTGCCACCACCACCAAAGTAAAATACCACCCACCCGTTTTCAATAATAATGATTTGCTAATTTTGTCCTTGAGATGGAAATTAATAATTTAAAGCTGATATCTTAGACTATAAAGACTTCTTAACCCCTCAGTTTTTGAGTTCTTCTGAAGATGTTTGTTTGTAGGCCTCTTTGAAAAGAAGATTGGAGAAAGACAAAAAATTATTAAATATTTATTGTAACGAGTAGTCTAGGTCTTGGTCTTGGTAGATTTGGGTTAAAATGTCAGCAAAATGAATTCCTGCTGTATTTCTTAGTCTTGCTGGGTTCTAAGTCACCATGTTTTGGGAAGCAGAAGTTTAATTCTTGCACAGTCTCACTTCTTACCAGTCTAGAATGAATAGGTAACTTGGCTCCTTCAGGTCAAGAATGAAGGGATTTAGGAGAAGGAAAGTAAAAAGATTAAGTTCTTAATGGATAAAAAATACAGAGTATACTATTGTCATGATCTGAAGGGTTACCCTTCAGTCTATGGGTGTGTAGAGATTGCGATGATGGATTTTTTAGGATTGCATAGTGCATGAAAATAAGGAGGCTTTTCTCCTCTAAATTTCTATAGTTTATCACAAATTTCCACAAACACAAAAAATCACCACTAGCAACTATAAGTATAATTAGTAAAGAAGATAAATAAACTCTTTCTCAAGCTGTCAGCAATCAATAATATACTAGTATGTAAAAAAGAAATTGTTGAAACTTTTTTTTTAATTAGTTCACTTTCATGGCTGCTTACATCAACTGCTGTGTAAAAAGCAAATGTAACCAAGTAAGGGAACCTCCAGAACTTTTAATAAAATTTTATTTTCAAAATGGAGGAGAATAAGAAAGGTCAAAGAAGAAATTTTCTCTGGATGTAAGCATCCTATACCTGCAGTTGATGCAGTCTTTGAAGAAACATGTAAATTGTTGATGATGCAATTTTTTAAAATTTCTTTTTTTTCTTTTTTCTGAAAATACTGACAGCTGACCTGTTCATCAAAAGGACATAAACTGTGAGAGCAATATTTCTGACCAGGATCTCTGAAGAGGACAACAAGGAATATTGACAGTTCAAGGGTGGTTTAACATGGTCACTCCCAAAAAAACTAACTATGTGGAATATATGTGGAAGAGATTTCCTCACTGTCCTTTTTTATTAATCTTAGATTTCTTTTGACACTTTTCTGTTTATAAACCTGAGGACAGCATATCGAAGTTCAAATCACCAGCACTAATATAAAATTTAAAAACAAAATCAAAGTTGGCAAGGAAAAATAAAAATAATACTCAGTAAAATCTATAGTATTATCCATCACACTATCAAACATTAAGAATATTTAATCTTTCTGATTTTCACATGTACCTGTGTGCAAAAGACAAATCATAGATTCTTCAAACTACCCAGTCTCCTAGATTAGGAAACAATAATACTGGACAAGCCACTCTTGTTACCTTCTTGAAACCAAATAAGAAATCCGAAGACCTGAAAGCAAAGCTACACCCAAAACTGTGCCCTCAGAGATGTAATGGCAAAAGAAAAAAACCAGGGAGAGTGGGGGAAAGCTACAAAATTTTTGATCTTTTGAAGTCAAAGGAAGTTTTATCATTCAACTGACTGCATGTAAATCCAGAAATTCAGTTTCTAAAATTTTATATTTCAGTGAAAACACAAAACCAGAACAATTTATATTTCCTTTACTACAGGGAGGGGATTGGTAGTGTTCAGAATGAACACATCATTTTCCATTTGCTATATTTTCTCTACTACTATTTTATTTTGGTATTCTTTATATGTGAGGTATCTGAACATGAAAACTGTAGGGAAAAAAAAGGGTAGAAACTATAGACAAATAAAAAGAAAGAAAAGACGGGGAAACAGAGCAGCAACTGATATATCAGTTCCTGATTGTGATGGTAGGATCTGAAAACCAGATAACACAGTAACCCACAGCAATACAGGAGATGTGCCAGGCCAACATGATATCCAGAGGATGCACTGTGCAGAAACATTAAAATAGAGAGCTCTGAATATCCCACAGTATCTTCAAGGCCTTTTGCACTATCCTTTAAGCTTCCTCTCATTGATTAGATAAACATACTCATTGCACACATACTTTGCTTTCCAAGACAGATGTGAACCTACCTGAAGTTATATATTTATATACAGCAAACAAAATGAAAATATCTTTCTTGCTTTCTATGAAACAATTTAGTTGGTAAATATTTATTACCAAGAAGGGAGATAAACAGTAACAAATGGAAAGTTTAGGTGAAGTTAAATAGTAGAGTGATTTTGGTCAAGTAAAATATTATTTGGATTACCTTGTAACAGGCTCTTGATTCAAAGAAAGATATTTTATACATGAAAATTAACATTAGCTATAGGTCAGGCACCAAACTGAAAAATTTAAGGTGCTGTCTCTACTCTGAGGTTTAGATGGCATTTCTGTCTTCTGTGAGTGTTCAAATTTCTATTACTGGATTAGATATGGCTTTGTGTCCCAGAAGTTGCCTTTTGTATTCTTAAATTTCCTCTGTCTCCATCAAATCAAGATTTGGTCCTCTTTGGATTCGTACTCTCGCTGCATTTACATTATTTCCAAATTGACTGGTAATTCTTTGTAACTCCTCAAGTATGACAGCAAAACCTGTCAACAGAATCCTAGCAGTATTCCTAACGTAGATATTTTCCATCTGGATTAATCCCTGAGTGACTTCATTCAATCCCATAGCTCAGCCTTCTTTGAACAGGAGATTGAACTAAAAACTGCCTGAGATCTTTTCAAGCCAAATTGCTTCATAGTCACAAGGGTTCCTGTGTCTGTGTTCAGACACCTGTTCTAAATGATTTAAAATAAAGTACCTGCAGGAGGAAGGAAAAAGTGTCCACGTACAATAGATTAAATATTCAGATCAAGCATTTGTCTGTGTTATGGAAACTCGCCTTTAGATCATGTAGCTATGGGTATGTATAGCCATAGTCTACTTGAAATAAAATCTGCCCATGTGTACCTAGGACACACAACACAGAGACCTGTTATGGGAACAGGAACTTACCTGTTTTTCTCAAGAAACTATAATTTAAAATTGATAGCACTCATATTCTATATAAAAACTTTTTCATTCTTGCAACAGAAGTGGCATTTGCAACACAATCAATACTGATCAAAACTTTCCTTTTGAGTATAAACCTTTTCCCAAACTCCATCCAAAAAGGGCAGTCTTTTTAGATATGGTGTGGTCATATCCTTTATAATTTGTTGCCATCCCATTTTATGCCTCCACAGGAAGTCTATTTATTATTCTGCAATATTCCCATTGGGGAACAAGGATATTACTTAGCTAACCTATTTTTAAAGCACATTTACCCTCTCTGTCTCCTTTGCAGACACAGCTGCATAATCAAGTTCAAAATGTCAGGAAAAGAACTAACATTTAATGGTTAAAAATATTAATTACGGCTGTTAGCCCATAATTTTAATACAGCACAAATTTTACAATCTCAAGCAAAGAAAAAGAAATTTTAGACAATCATAAGCTCAGGTAGAAGTAACAGAATATGAAAAGGAAGAATATGGTCAGCTTCCTGATCAAACTGCTAAGTCACAGGGTAAAGGTCTGATGGCAAATATTTCTGGTGAGAGTAGAAGTAACACAGATCATTAAGCTGATCAGACAAAATTATGAGCCACAAGATTATTTTATAGAAAAATCAACTTGAGTGTCTTCTCCATATTCTAAAGCATCAATCCAGGGACAGACATTGGTTTATGAGACCATCTGAGTGTTCTATAGCTGCCTTCACTACTGAATTCTATCTGTGCCAGCCAAAGAGGAGGAGGAGGACTTGGCAGTCTATGGTTGTGTGTTTTTGTTCCTGTATGTGTGTGCTGCTGAAAGCAGCATCTTGCCTATGTGTGCCTGTCTCTGCACCTTGTGCTCAGCTCTTTCACTGGTGGGACCTGCAAAAGGGAAAGCAGCAGCTGTGCCTGGGAGAGGCCCCAGGTCCCTGGGAGCCAGGCTGGGCTCCAGCAGCTGGGCAGGAGGAACCTGGGGTGGAGGGGGTGGACACTCTAATTATTGCCACTGGTCTGAGGGGCCAAGCAAAGCAACCAAAGAATGGTGTGGATTCAAAGCTGAGTAATTAAACCTGCTGTGGCAGTTTGTCAGTCATGTGGAGTGCTGTGATGCTGGTTAAGTGTTACAAATGGAGGAATGGGGAGTTAAGAGTTCACACCTTCACTGTCTGGCAGTCTTTTCCACAGTGCTCAAGAATATTGACTGCACAGAACTCTTTTTCAGCTCTTTACCTCAAGTTTCTGAGAGACAGTACCCTTTTCAGATAGAAGGCTCTCTAAAATAATCTGTAATACTTGCACTCAGCTGACAAGGAGGGTGGTAAGAAGCAATAAATGTGACTGTGAAGAAAAGAAAATGACCACAGGTGGTGGGGCTTTTTTTTGTTTGTTTGTTTGTTTGTTTTGTTTTGTTTTGTTTTGTTTTGTTTTGTTTTTAACTTGGGACTATTTTGTTCATGCATTTTTTCCTTATTTTACAGAAGAAAAGATAAGTAACATACTTATGAGAATTTTCAACAATACCTGGCAACGGTGTTTCCAAAACAATTGTAGTACAAAGTGTTGCCCAAAACTCTGGGACATATCATTAACACATACAGAAGAGAGATTGGTTGATCTGATTAATTCACCATAGAGATTTCAGATTTGCAATGGATGATGATAATTTTTGTCATCTCCATTCCTAGTGAATAACTTCTATATTGTCCCTTAGGTCAGCAATATAGAATACAGGAAATGCTCTGATTTATCTCAAAAATAAAGTTGTGAGAGTGTCAAAATAGGTAATGGAGAATTTGAAGACAATCCTCTGTTTGAAGAACAAATATGACATTTCTTCCAAGATTTTCTATTAGAACTAGAGACAATAAAATGCTATTTTATTTGAGGCACTGGTCTGATTTCTCCACCTGTCCACTGTACCTACAAGTCTAGTTAGGGACTACAGTGAACATAGAAAGCAGCCAATGCTCTAAGGGCTGTGCAGGCTATAGAATGTATTATAAAAATATTTTAAAATTATTTTATCTACTAGACACCTATATTTTTTTTCTTCATTTTAAAGTAGTAATGTTAATATTTAGCATAACACAAAGAGAACTTGGTATTTGTTATATCTTTTTCTTAGCTGATGTGACTGAAGAGGGAGAAAGTAAACCTGAATTTCCTGACAGACTTTCTCCTGTACACAGCTTTTTCTTCCAGTGTATTCTGTAATGCAGTGCCTCTTCTGAGACCAAATACATTAAATATTTTTCTTTCAAAAAATAACCAAAGATTAAACGCCTAAGATCATTACACATCCTGTGTTTCCTGGGTTCCATCCCAGAATGTCTGCAAGTAATGAACATCAGAGTCCCTGAAAATGGTTATTTGCCATAAGTGATTGGCAGTTTGACCTTTCACTTCAAAATTGCTTGTCACTTACCATAAATCCATGAATGTCACTCTCTACATCATTTCAGTCTCTCATTATGACTAGTGGGTGGCATAGTTGTAAACAGCTTTCTGTACTCTGGGTTTCCATTCCATTCCATTCACTCTTAGGCATATAATATGGCTAATACATTTCTGAACCAGTTGTGGAGTTAATGTTTTTTTTTTTAAAATACTCTCCGTCTTTTTCCCCCTTAGACTCTTAATTTAATCTAATTTTTGGTGGCTCAGACATTCAGTTCAAAATATTTTAGTGAACTATGACCTCTGCTCCCTAATTTAAACAGAAACTTCCTTGGTGGTGATTGAAACTTGAATTGCCTTTGGTGAGCAAATTCTTTCCAAGAACAAAATTATAAAGAGATAAGAGCATTATTTCATATCATCTTACTGTGTTCTGAGGCATTTGGTGTGATGTCCTCTTTGTTTGCCCAGTGTAAATATTGCATGCTGAATTTTATATTTCAATCTGCACTGAAGCAAGAACAGAAATATTCAAATCTGGCCACTAGGACTGAGCACCATTTTTGCTCTCCTTTTTGATATTTTGTCCAACATAAAAAATAAAGTGATACCCTGGCTTCATCCCACCACAGCAGTCCCCAGTTAGTCAATGGCTGGTAAATCTGATTATGAAATATGATAAAAAGCTCCCATTTGGGAAGATAACTGATAGACTTAAACTTCTATACTGAAGTTGAGCCCTTCCTTGATACCTTAGCTTTGGGCTGTTGAATGAAAAGAGTGTGCAGTTAGTGTCACCAAATTTCAGTCTTCTACTTCTTTGTTTGGTGGTTTATTACACCTGAAACGGAAATCATGCATTATGTTATTGTTCTTCCTGTTGTCATTGTTGTTGTTGTAAAATTTGAAAGAAAAAAATCTAAATCTACTTCTGTCCATAAGATTTTTGTGTTCTTTAACTGCTGGAATAAAATAATTCTGGAAAAAAGCCACTAGCACTGACAAAACCCCAAGGAAATAAGATGTAGCATAACATAATGCAATTTGTTCCAAGCCCTAAGTAAGACTCAGCTGAATAGCATAGGACAGCCAGTGCATTGATCTTTTTGATCTCCACTAAAATAAGGGGAAATATTCCAGAGTTATTTACTTTAAACTACTTGCAGCTGCACAGCTCTGTGTGCCATGCAGTAAATGCTGAGGTTAACACATAAACAGAATTTGATACTCAAGGTGATGGTTTTTCAGAGACATTTGGATTGTGCAGTATAACCTCATTTACACTGATATTTTTGAAAAAGTGCTCACAGAGTATTTGTTCATCCGAGTGACAACTCAGATGCATGTGCATCCCAGCTGTGGTGTCTGACTACCAAAGTAACAAGAAAGATACAGATCAATGTGTTTAATGAAGAAATTCCTGTAGGATAAAGTATTCCATGAATCCACAATATTTTTTTTTTAAACTTGAGTAGTAAAGGGCGAATTTGCTATAACAAACAGGTCTCTTTTTAAAAAATGCATTAAGCTACCTGTGGGAAAAAAGTGATACATTAAGCTTTCATTTAAACTTTTATATATTGATAAATACAATAAGTTGAATGAAACTGTTTTGGACACGTTCCACATAGGTAACCAATGGTGATTTTCTTGAGAGCTGAGTCTTTTCATTGAACCAGTGTTTCATATCTAATGTGAGGAGCTGACTTAAAAGGGTTAGTCCTGTAATGAGTACATTCAGCACTTATTTTCTTGCTGGAAACATCAAAGATGTCCAAGTATTTTACTCAAACATGAGAGAATGATTCAGAAATGAGCTGAAAATCATTCCAATATCTACTCACATCTATTTCCCTATGTAATAGGCATTAGAAAGATAATAATGTTTTAAATCACC
The DNA here is from genome assembly GCA_013400855.1 of Buphagus erythrorhynchus. Classification (NCBI taxonomy): domain Eukaryota; kingdom Metazoa; phylum Chordata; class Aves; order Passeriformes; family Sturnidae; genus Buphagus; species Buphagus erythrorhynchus. Next base: position 3,120 of record VZTT01059713.1, on the reverse strand, counting down.
TTTCCTCACAAAATGCAGTGCTATAAGATTTTATAACACAGTATATGTCGCATGATCATTTCTATTACTTACATCATGAAATACATGACATTCTGGATTGAAACAGCATTTTGTAGCAAATCTTTTAGATGATGGTTTTTAAAATTAGTTCACTTAAGTTCTTTCTCTTTAGTCAGGACATTTTTTTTTTAAATCTTCTGAAGAATGAAAATGCAGTTTTGAATGTAAAAAGGCCCCTGGAAATTAAGAGAAGGCAAGGGGAGGACATTCACAGAGTAAAAGTGGCCATATCCTGGGGAGTGGTGTTTACAGGAGAGAGAGTAATGAGGGTAATTCCACCTTAAGGCAATATTTCTGAGGCACATTAGACAGAGGGATGGGCATCTATGTCAGGACAGCTCCTGACAGAAAGCACCCATCTGTTAATCTGTATTCTGTCTCTATAGTGGCCCAGAATCCAGCTGGCATAAATGAAATGGCAAATTCATGGAAAGAAGTAAAGGTCAGAACATAAGGACTCCTAGAGGCCACACATGTGTGGCAAGAATGGGTCTGGATTAAAGTGGAAGCTGCTGTGTCCCAATTTGCAGAACAGGAGCAAGATGTGGTCTCTGGCCCTGAGAGCCAATTGCAAAGCACAGGTCAAAGACAGCAAAAACCTTATTTTCCACAGCTCCATCTCCCTTCTGAGAGCTGCTGCTCCCCAAGCTGCCTCCTGACTGTGCCCAGGCATGGACTGGACTGAGAATGAAAGGATCCCCTCTGGATTCTTCAGAGATCAAAAGAGCAGGGCTAAACCCTTTCCCAGAGAGTTCTATCTGCCTTGTCTACTCCATGCTGTTTTGGGGGTGCAAAGTAACCACACTGGTTGTTTTACTCCATCTGGGTGAATTGCCCACTCCTCATTTCCACAGGGCATGTAAAGGTGACAGGATATTGCTGCAGCCTCCAACCAAGCAGAAGAGAAGAAATGAGTCTCTTATGTATGAGGAGATTGGCTATTCCCAGCACAGGTCACACAGACTTGCATTGCTTTACAAACTCTGATGCCTTGTAATTAAGGAAACACAAAAGAAAAGGGAAGGACAGAAATATTTAGCTATTTGTGGTGATTCAATAGTCCTGTGGAATTTCTTCTTGAACAACAGATCATCTAACATGTCAGCAAGAAAATTATTTACTCCTATATATTGAAGGCATTTTTTTTTAGATTATATGAACTCAAAATACTACCTTATTTTTAGGACCTTCACATTGCTATAATTTTCTTGTATAATTTTGCCTTTGTTCTACTTTCTATTTTCTCCTTGCTTTCCTGTGTACCTGAATAAATTTCTCTGTCTGTGTTCTCTCCTAGTTTTCATTTTCAGAGCCTGTCCTAGATGGTTCACAAAACTCAGACACATAATCCTCTGCTATTTAAGCAAGGTCAAAATTAGGCAACATAAATTTTCTGTGATTAGAATTAGTTTCCATTGCTTCAGCCAGACCTCCTGAGGGCAATCAAAAGCATTAAAATGAATTGATGTAAAATTAATACTATGGAAAAGGATTTTGCTTTTTAAATCACCAAAGTCTTTATTTTGAAACTCCCCACTGCCTTCTATCAAACTTTTGTATCCTCTCCTGAATTTAGAGCATCTGTAAAGAATCTGCTATGATATTCTTTAATTCAGTGATACACAGGGGGTTGACTTAGCTCTATTCCTTTTTACATAGTTATTTTCTCTGTCCAAGGAAATAAGTGAGAATCATTTCACTCTTGGAGTGAAAATAGTGCACACGGGTATCAGAAAAAGATCCCCCTAGAGGTGCTAAATCCCAAATTGCTCCCCTAAATCGAGAACAACAATTTGAAAGCATTCCTCACTGCCTACCATTTTCTTAACACGGATCTTCTGATTCCTTTTGACCAAGAAACACGCAGGGCTCTAAACAAGCAGAAGACTTGGCAGTGAGAGGGACACTGCTGGGAAGTGCTGCATCACCACTGTGTTTGCTGCTTCTTTCAGCCTCTACATTCTCCCTTGTTGCTATCTCCCACTGTGTCATATTTTGTCTTTAAACATTATTACACTAATCCTGCTATTTACATGCCAGTACAGTCATGTCGAGTCCTTTTGAATCCCATGGGATCACATACCTCATGTTTATTAATAGGGATTTTGATTAAAAACAATATGGGACAACCACAAGGAAGGAATCCTGTCTCCAGTGACAGTGAGAAAAAAAATATGATGGGAATTTAACCATTGCATTTGATGGAGTCTAGGCATCTTCTCACCAGGTAAGAGGGATGACCTCAGGACTGTATACAGACATGCATATGCACCAAGATTTGCTGGAGGACACCCAAATGGAAAGCAGCTTGACTGAAAAGGACCTGGGGCTCTGCTAAACACCAGGCTGGACGTGAGCCAGCACAGTGCCCCTGCTGCCAAGGAGGTGAATGGAATGCTCTGCTGCATCAGAACAAGTATTGCTAGGAGCCTGAGGGAGGGGGTCCCTCCCCTTCATCCAGAGCTGGTGAGGCCACACGAGGAGTGCTTTATGTGAGGCTTAAAGGACCAGAGCAAGGTGCTACAGGTGGTTTAGGGCAGCCCCTGGTATCACTGCAGGCTGGGGGATGAAGAGATCAGAGCAGCCCTGCCCAGAAAGACTTGGGAGAGCTGGTGGACAAGAGGCTGGACAGGAGCTGACAATATTCACTTGCAGCCTGAAAAACCAAACGTGTCCAGGGCTGCATCCAAAGCACTTTAGGCAAGAGATCAAGGGGAGGGGGGGGATTCTGCCTCTCTGCTCTGGTGAGACCCCACCTGCAGTGCTGCACCCAGCTCTGGGGTCCCCAGCAGAGGAAGGTCTCTTAGAGTGTGGTCAACAGAGGAGGAGGGACACCAAAATGATTAGAAGATTGGAGAACCTCTCCTATTAGGAAAGGCTGAGGAAATTGGGATTATTCAGCCTGGAAAAGGCTTTAGGGTGACCTAATTGCAGCCCTTCAGTACCAGGAGGCAGCCTACAAGAAAGATGGGGAGGGACTTTTTACCAGGGCTTGAAATGACAGGACAAGGGAGATTGCTTCAGACTGAAATAAAGCAGGTTTATATTAGATAATAGGAA
>VZTT01059711.1:1146-24752 GCA_013400855.1 Buphagus erythrorhynchus | reverse complement strand
CTAGTGGGGAGCTTGAAGAGAGAAAGAAGATCCTTGCTTTCAGAAATAAAGAGGATCCTTGCTTCCAAACTAGAGCAGCTTATCATTAGAAGACTACACCCCATGAACTAAAATGACCCACGCCATGTAATTTGAGAAGATTATTTTGCCTGTAGGAGGGACTCACATTACAGCAGGTTGGGCAGGACTGCTACTCCTGAAAATTAGAACCATGTTGGAGCAGTTCACAGAGGACTGTCTCCCGTGGGAAGAACCCCACAGCATAGCAGAAGAAATTCCTCTCCCTAAGGAAACCAACCAAAAAAAGTGAAAAACTGACCAAAACTCCCACGCCCTGTGTCCTTGCGTTGGAAAGGAGGGTGGGGCTGGAGGGCAAAAAAGGTGTTCTAAAGGTTTATTTTAGCTTTCATTGTCCTCTTTTAATTCTGTTAATAATGATTTTTCTTTATACCTTTTAAGTTTGAGCCTGTTTTGTCTTTAGTATTTTCTCCTAATCCTTAACTCACGAGCCCTTCAATTTTTCTGTCCACCTCCTCTATTCAGCTGTATCAGAGAAGAATGAGTGAATATTTGTTTGTTTGTTTGTTTGTTTGTATTTATCATGGGTGTCTGGCTTTTAGCCAATGTCAAACCATGACAAAATCATAAACATTTCATGGTTTTCTTTTTTTTTTAAACATTAGCAGTTATGGCAATAATACAGTGTTCTGCCTACTCATAGCAAAAAGAAGAGAGGCAATGCAATAAATTAATTTTTAAATTTCTTCTTCCATTTGACATCTTGTTTTTATTAATTCTAAACACATTTGCAAGTGTATTCTACTTAAAATTGAAACATCTACTTCCAATCCTTTTCATAAAAATTGTGCTCTCTAAAGCCTTTTTTTTTAAAAAAAAAAAACAACCCTACAGCAATATATTTTTTACTTTGAAACTGGTAGAAATTAGTACATTTGATATTATTTTGTTGCCAAATAATCTTTTTTTTTTTTTTTTTTTTGGAAATAAATTTTGAAGAAAGTTGAAAAAGCCTACTATTTTTACTGCAATCTTAGCAACCAACCCTGCTTAGTTTCAGAAGATATCAAAATTTATATTACTTGTATGAAAATTAAGTGTCACAGTGATTTCTTTAAATAATTTGAGAAACAATTGTTTTGCTTTCAGTCATTTTCCCCTATATTCTAATGGAAAAACAAAGCTGTTTGAAACTAAGTACCACTAAGTTCCAACACTTAAAATGTGTGTGAATTTCGCCACTACTTCTGAATGTGATGATCTTTTATTGTAGATATGAATATTTGCTTCTCTTACTGAAACAGGTAGGTCTGAATAGAAAGCATGGGTACAAATTAGGAATTTATGCCTGTAAATGATAATTGACTTAAGCTGAAAAGATGATCCCAAAACCACTCACTGGAGGTATACTTTCTATTGCTTTTTGGCATGGTAGTAGATGCTTGTTAGAATGCAAGAAAAAATTGTTTTAGCAGTCTGAAAAAAAGTGGTAATTTCCTTTAGCCCTTCTCCAAACTATTTACAAGCTCATTCTGAATTTTCTAAGGAGTTTTTAATGAATCATAGAATCAAATTCTATGTGCCTGAGACACGTGTCCAAACACTTCTTGAACTCAGACTTGGTGCTGTGAGTACTTCCCTGGGGAGCCTGTTCCAGTGATCTACCACCTTCTGAGGGAAGAACCTTTTTCTAATATTGAACCTAAACCTCCCCTGATACAACTTCAGACCATGCCCTTGGGTCCTGTCTCTGGTTGAAGACATTGCTGAAAGTGATATCTTACAAAAATTGAATGATGAGTTTTCTGTTTTCACCCAGTAACAAGTTCCTGAAGAGTTTGCAAGTACAGGTTATCTTACAAGATCAGAGTCTGAATTTCAAACATTTCATGGCTGAACCTGATTCTCAATGTTATATTTAAGTGGCACTGGTAATCCTGTAAATAAAAAAAACCCTGATGTCATAGCACCGAAGAGAATTGTAATGTATATAAAAGGCGCCTTGGGCTTTTTGTATAGTAGAGTTTATGAGAAGACATAGAGTTATGATGACATTTCCTGTCCTAGTTTTTGAATTCACAAACTAGAAAACGCAAGTTGCTTCAATAACTTTGTAAAGTAATTTGATACAATACCTAGAGATAACTACAAAAGCTGTAAGTCAATGCAAGTATGATTTTTGCTAATTGGAACATTGTTGGATAGTTTCCCTGGTTTAATAGTAAGAAACTTCTCTTTTAAATGCTATCATCAGTCCCTGTCATCTGCAATAATACAGGCTAAAATACATCTTGTTGTGAAGACACCATTTTCTGTGTCAAGATATTTAACAGTTTTTGTTAGGCTTATTAAGTAAGGCACACAAAAAGGTCTGTTACTTTTAACTGATGTTTCCTTATGTATCCTAAGTCATGAGAAGTAGATGAGCAATTTTTAAAATGAGGCTTAGAGATTCATTGGCAGCACAACAAAAGGGAAGCTTTCAATGAAGAAAGGTAATCATAAGTTTTCTTTAATAGTTCCCAAAAAAATGTCATCTGAGCATGAATGGGACTGTTTGGATTTCTAGCAGTAACTAGGAATGATTTTAGGACGCATACTGCAAAGCTACATTTTTTTGTACCTATGACCTTGTCGCCTGTACAGCCTTGCAGAAATTATAAAACTTTGCAGAAGAGTAGTGAATAGAAGCATGGTGGAGAGATTGCTACAGTATCTACAGCAAATGTGGGGACAAGCTAATTGCACTATTGCAGCTCAGGGCTTGAAATAACATGTCCACCTAAAGCAGCCACTTAATACAGCTAGACTATTGCTCTGAGTGTGAGTGAGATCACACATAGTTTTCTTGCAAATCTAGTCCATGCAAAACTGGGCAGAGTCAATTCACTTCTCTTGTCACCTGCCAGCAAAATCCCTGTCATTGTTGCTCCTTTACTTTTTGTTCTTCTTCATTTAAGTCATAACTTCTGTTTTGATTAAAGAGTTTATCTGTTTGCACATCTTTGTACAACATCTCTTTCGTTGCAAGTTTCTAGATATTATGACCCTTAGAGATGATAATAATAGTATTTAGAATCATAGAAACATAAAACCATGGAATGGTGTGTGTTGGAAAGGAGCTTAAAGATCATCTAGTTCCAACTCACTGCCATGGGCAGGGACATCTTTCATTAGACCAGGTTTTTCAGATCCCCATCCAACCTGGCCTTGAACACTTCAAGGGATGGGGCATCCACAGCTTCTCTGGGCAACCTGTGCCAAGGTTACCTCACCTCACTACCCTCACAGTAAAGAATTTTTTCCGGATATAATTTACACTCTCAGTTTGAAGCCATTCCCCTTAATTCTTTCACTATGTGCCTCTATAAATAGTCCCTTTCCATCTTTCTTGTGGGCTCCCTTCAGGTAATGGAAGGCCACAATTAGGTTATAGATCATAGGATCCATTCTCAGCTCCTGCTGGTTCTAGGTTTTTCCAGGTGCATCTCATCTTCCACCTGGATGGCATTCTTTCTTTAAATTATTAGTACTAATATGGAAAGATTATTTTTAATACTTGAACCCAAAACCAGGAAATTTACTGAAGATGAAATACCAAACTGTAAACAGGAGGTGTACAATAGTGAAATCAGCTTGAAATAAGTTATATCAGTTGAGGGGAGTGGGGAAAAGAGCTTTGCAATTTTACTGGCTTAATGCTAGGATATAGAGAAGTTTATAAGAATTGTCCTTTCCTGTAGAAAGTGATTTTTTTTTTTTTTTAAAGTAAACTCTTGCTGGTTTTTCAGTAGTAGGAATTTTTAATTGTGGACTTTAAGAAAGTAGTAAGGTGGCATTAAATATGGTAAGGTATATCATTCCACATCTGTATTTGAATAAAAGGGATTTTGGTGTCTGAATTTGTGCTCTAAAAAAATCAATGTCTAAATGGCAGAATAAAATGCAAGGGTGGGAATTTGTTAAAGAGACCCCAAAACCTTCACTCAGAAATGTCTCTTGTAGCAATATTTAGCTTTATTAACAGTTCATGTTAGCTCTTTTTGTTGTATGACTCATAGGATCCATGCTTCAAAAGAAAAAGAGCTGTATCTCTAAATCATATATTCAAATGTATGACTATTAACAGAAAACTATTGTTATTTCTCAATGGAATCAAGTTTTGCTAAAACAGCGTAGTAGAAACTAAACCATTTTCTCACCCAAATAAGCTACCCATGTAGCGTGCATCCATAGACAAATAAAGAATGACTAGAATTTGGCCTGGTTTTAGTGGGGACAGAGCTAATTTTCTTCCAAGCAGCTGGCACAGTGCTGTGTTTGAATTTAATATGAGAATAATGCTGATAGCACAGGGATGTTTTTGTTACTGCTAAGCAGGACTTGCATAGCATCAAGGCCTTTTCTTCTTGTGCTGACCCACCAGTGAGAAGCTTGGGGGACACAGAAAGCTGGGAGGGTACATGGCCTGGAAAACTGATCCCAACCCACCCATGGGATATTCTACACTCTGTGGTAGCATGCTCAATCAACAAACTGGGGGAAGGCTGGCTAGGAAGCTACTGGTCAGGGACAAGCTGGACTTTGGCCATTGGTAAGCAGTGAGCAATTGCATTTTACATCTCTTTTTTGTATATTCTAATTCTGGTTTTGTTGTTATTATTATTTTCTGTCCCATTTCTGTTCTGTTAAACAGTCTGTAACTCAACCCATGAATTTTACTTTTTTTTTTCCTAATTCTCTCCCTCATCCCAGTGGAGGTTTGGGAATGAGTCAGCCACTCTTTTGTATTTAGCTACCTGCTGAATTAAACCATAACAGAATTCTAAAGGCAAAAAAGTGTTGAATTGTTGAACTATTGTCTTGTGAAGAAAGATTATAGGGCCAAGTATGTTTAGCTTAGTTCAAGAATGACTGAAAATGCATACTCCTGATACATTTTTATGCCTTCCAAGTTGTAACAAGAAACAGTACTGCATATTAAATACCTGTTACCAAGCTGTGGCAAATATTAAACATCAGCATGTAGTGGAGTGTTACAAGAGCTTGTGACTTAGGAAAACAAGAGATTACAAGGCCAGCTAAAACCAATGTAATAGCAATGAGTATAATTGTTTTCTTTCATCACTTAAATAGAATGAAATAAACTGATACAGGTTGTCATTTGCCTCATCAAAATAAACACCATGATTTTAAAAGGATGCTATCTGGAAATGAGTCTGAAAGGTAGATTAATTATATAATATGAACTGTGTGTTAGCATGAAGCATTTACTAAGTATTGTGGATTGATTAATAAGAGGAGAAAATTGAAATAACTAGGAAGAAGCCAAGTGATGCAGTGATATATATTAATGATATGTATTAATTTTTAATAACCAAATGTAATTTTTCTGTGCCTGGCTGTGTTTTCACATGTACAGCTCATTAATAGCAAGATTTCTAAGGAGCATTTTAAAAACTGGAATAAACAAGGAAAGTAAAAGATCAGCGTTTATGTCATTATTGGGGGGATTTCTTGACTATGTTTGAGATCAGAAGCTGAAATACATTTTTACAGAGTAGCCGTTTTCAGGCCCTCTCAGGAAATGAGTTCAAACATTTCAATCTCATGCTTTCTATCTTCATTTTCAGAGTCTAAACACACCCTCTGGAGGTGTCGCACAGCGTGAAACCACGCTGGTGTTGTTTTAGGTGTATGGTTTCTGTGTGTGTGTGCACAGCTGAACAGCTCCATGTCCCTTGCATTTGTAGCTGCTTTGAAACCCAGCCCAAGGCAGATGAAACTGGTTGTTATGGTAGTGGTTTCTACCTATGTTACCCCAGGAATCTCATGACAGAACGCAGTTATTCCTCTCTTTTCTTTAAATGTTGCTTCAGTTAAGATGAGGCAGTGTTGTGGTCAGGGTTCTTGTTGAGGTGGAGCAGGCAAAAAAGCAGGAAAGGCTTTTGTAGGAGTTTTACAGAGATGTTTATTTCAGCCACACGTCTGCACAGTCCCGGAGTTCAAAGGCAAAAGCAAAAGCAATGGTCTGGGGCTTTGGGTTAGGTACATCAGATGAGCAGGATGGGAAAAGAAGTGTTAGAGACCAATTACCAGTGGACATGGGGATGTTATAAGGATGGGTGTCTTGGTTTGAAAGACAGGTATCTGCTAAAAGGGACAAGAGCCTCTTTTTTTTGAAAGGAGAGTATAAACCCTTTCCCTTCTTCCCTTCACTTTACCATGATTTTCGGAATTAAGGAGCTCTCAGGCAGAGATATGGGGGTAAGAATAACAGTTCTTTACTGATATATATATATATATATATATGTATAAAACAAGANGCAGGGTCAGTCCTGATGCTCCAAAAGGATGTGCTGAATTCGGTAGGAGATGCAGGAGAGCGTCTGAGCAGGGAAGCCTCGGGGATCCCAGAGTCAGGGAAGGCAGCTCCCACGTCAGCGTGGCAGAGCGGAGTTTCTAGCGACCGTCCTGCTCCCAGGTGGACGAGCAAGTGAGAGGCAGAGGCACCAGCCCCTCACCTCAACTCTTCTTTTCTGGTGTTGCCCCTCTCCTCCCCCCTTCGAGAGAAAACTGTTAACTGAGCTCATGGGTGTAGACCCAAATACTCAGCACAACAATGGGAAAAATTCCACAGAAAGAAAAGGGAAAATTCAACCCCCAACAATGGGATGTGGACATCAGGGCCAACAAGGAAACAGGATGGGAGTGACGGAAAGGCTGATGGACAGGGAGAGGGCACGGGCCTGGAACAAGACAGGGACTGCCCCGACCTGACAGAACAGGATTTATTATCAAGAGGAGATAACTGAGAGAGAGGCCCCTCGCATCTCTCTAACTGAGAGTGCCTTTCAAGGTCTCCACAAGGCAGTTTAAAATCACATTGCTTTTAGAATATCTAAAATACAAGGAAAATTCAGTCATGACTTGGGAGCAATAAAATGTGAAGCAGTTGTTAGACATGAGCTGAAATGTTTTTCCTGGGAACTGAATACGGTGAAATAAAGGCTTAACAGTTCCTGATACTTTCTTAATTTTTTTAAAAATTTTCTTAAAACAGTGGAGGGATGGATGGGGAACCAAATGCCATGGCCTAGCTGGGCAGTATGAAGTCAACTATCGTGACATCTCACTAGCAGAGGTGAATACTTGACCTTCTCTTTCACCTGTTCAGTCTAGAAAGCAGAAGCATATGGGGTTTGGTCTCCGGGTGCTCTTGGCACCCACTTTTTGGGCTATTTGTCTTCAAAGAGTCAAGTAGCTAATAGTTGCTACAAAGTTATTTATTGCAGAAGCACATCAGTCTTAAAAGCAAAAGTCACAGACAGTAAAATGTGGGAGTCCAGGACATCCCTCTGGGTGCCCTGGATCGCTCGAGACAATGGCAGGGAGCCAATAGCACCTGTGCCTTTGATTTCAGCCCATGGGAAAGGCTGCCAACTCTGAGAGAAGAATTACAGACCACAGGAGTTTAAGTAGAACAGTAATGGATTTGTTATAGGGTAAGAAAAGTAGAATTTAGAGGTTTTAGAATTAGGGTTTAAGGGACAAGATGGAGGGATTTGGGCGTGTCTTCTTCTTCTTCTTCATGTTCTCCATGTTTCACTGTAACGGTGGCACTTTTCTATTGGGTTAGAGTAGGGACTCACTGTCCAACATAGGTGATAATTATTGATATGGGATTGTAAACACAGCAAACGTAATTTGTAGTATATAATGTCAGTACCAGCCCACAGGGGCAGACAGAACTCGTGTCCCATCTGCTGAGAGGAGTTCGCAGGACAGAAAGAGAATGTTATAGATAAGAAGAAAATAAACAACCTTGAAAAGCACAAGCTACATCTCCTGACTTCTTCATCAAAGCTCAGGCTGACAAGAAAGACTTCTCCAGGTTTCGGTGTCATCTTAACCCCGAAATCGGACAGTAAAGTCCATGCTAAGTTTTGGTTTAGAGTCCCAAACAGAAGCAGAAGCTGCTCCCGGAGGCCCCGTCAGGGCTGATGTTGCTGCAGCTCCTATCTTCTTCTCCGGTGTTGATCATGGTGGTGAGAGAGCAGGAACAAAAGCAAAGCAAAGCAAAAGCAATAGCAAAAAGCACCAGCTCTCCCCGATGCATGTTCTTTTATAGAAACTTTTGAACAAGTTAAAAAGCAAACTTGGATCACTACTTTTTAACCAATTAGAATTCTAGTTTCTTAGCATGCTAGGTTATGTATAAACTACGTATATGGCCTATCTTGTTCTAACTAAAAAATGCAAGCAATATTCTGAACTATAACTCTATTATGTCTGAAGCTAGGTTCTTGGATCCTCCACGGAAAGACTAGTATCTAGGACTATGTTTTTTCACTTTCACTAGAACATGTAGTACTTCTCTGGCATTTAAGACCTTTATTTACTAAAAGCACTTAAAACTTATTTTACTTACTTACTTACTCACTCTATTTACTTACTCATTTCATCTACTCACTTACTCATTCCATCTACTTATTTGCTTGCTCACTCATGCTAAAACCTCAACTTTCACCTCTGCCTTATGTGTAAGTGGCTTTACATATTTCAATCCATTCAAAGACTTTAATTCAATCCTTGCACTCTGATCTCTCTCTGAAGAATTCACAGAGGCTCCTGACTTACTGACTCCAACAGGAGCATTCAAGTAAGTATTCAATCAAGTATTGCATCAAATATACAAGTAAGATAAATTATATTTTGATTGATAAGATATGGAGAAAAGTTGTTTCTGTAGTGGTGCCTAAATTGTTTTGGCCTGCATATGAGAAATGAGAATTTCTTTTCTTTTTTAACAATAATGGTTTCTCATCTCTGTTGTAGCATCTCTCTTTTTATTTCTTTTTTTAGACAGGCAAAAATGTATATGCACAAACAGAATTTAAATCCTCATATGGTAATAATTGAGTTTAAATTAAATTTGCTATAAGGAATTATTTCATCTTATGATACATGCCACTCTCCAATATCACACTGAGTTTTTAGATTATTTCCTTGATATATTATTTGTCTGTTGTGTAATTATCTACTCACTGTGTTATAGTACCTTTATGGGTACATTACATAAAATGGAATATTCAAACGTACTCCTTCTTTCACAACCAGTCATCTGCAAGACCACTACAAATCTGGCTGCTTCAATTTAGCTTTTATTCCTGCCTAAATATCACCATTATATTTAGGTCAATTATGTCTTCAAATGTAGACTTCTCAGTATAATTATAACTTGCATTTCCTGCTAAATAACTAATAATTGCATCTTTCCTGAATAACAAATACCGTAGGATTGAGTCTAAAAGTTGGAGCTTTTTAAACAAGATGTAATTGTTCCTGATAACAAGGAAAAAGGTCATATTGAAAAATTGGCTTATTGCAGTCCCCTGTCATAAAAAGAAAGCACCTCATTATTACTCAGTGACAATCTTTGAATTAATCTCTCTACTATCTCTTATCAGGCATAAAATATCAGCTGCCACATTCTGGTTTGTGGTCAAAGGCTGAGGAGGTTTGAGGTCAAAGTCTGATGTCTTCTGGCTGTTTGTGAGTTTGCCAAATGGCAGGAGACTGTATGAGCCTGCAGATTTCGGCAGGAATGGGAAAACAGAATGGGTGTTGCACTGTGCCTGATCAGCCCATGTGCTCCGTTCCAGTTGTTCTCTGTGGGGCAGGGGAGTGTTGATATTGTGCTGGAAAGCTGGCACTACCACGGGTTTTGATTTATCCAGATAGGAAAATGAAGTGTAAAATGGGAAGAAGGAAATCTGCCAGAGGGAAGGAGGTGTCTTTTCCTGGGACCAGGGAGTCCTCATTCAGGCAGGAGCCAAAACAATGGCAACAGTGAGAAGGGAGGTATAGGAGAAAATGGCACTTTTGGGATGGACCCAAGTATATAATGCTAGCACATCTAGAACATATGTGTGAACAGCATCAGGGATTGTTAGGAAGGGGAGGAGGGCAGAAGTGGGTAATGCCTTATAGGAGGAAGCATACAGAGTTCATGGCATGTGAATGATTATTAAGTGGAGGACAGCAGAGTAAGCTGAGTCCCAGCTTTGAGCCCTGGCAGGGGCCTCGCCACTTGGGAATAGCAGAGGATTTCTAAAAACAGAAGGAAGTGTAGGAAGAATTTATAGAAAATATTGGACAGGAAAGAAAGGGAAAAACAGAGGCCTTCTGGAGATACTCCCTGAACCTGAGTTTGAGATGGGCCCAGAGCACATAGGACCCTGGTTCGCATCACTGGTGGACAAGTGAGACATGGGTGTGGGCTGCAGGCAGAGACACAGCAAGATAAATAATAATGAATGCCATCTAAATATCTAGGTTTAGACATGTAGTGGCTTTAGGTGGAAAGACAGGAGCTGCTTAAAACCATACCTTCAGCAATTTTACATGTTTGTATCAAAAAATCATGAACAGTTACTATGATTTGGAGTAAGCCATTAAACCAACACAAAGCTTTTTAATAGGCACTCCTTAATGCTTGTAAGTGTTTAGATAAGGATTGTCTTCTTCCATTAGGATTCTAAGAATACAGGTTTTCCTATCTGGTTTAAATCAAAGTCCAGTGGAGCAGCTAATGAGATAAAGAGTTGAAATATAATCTTACGGGCATATTCTCAGATTTGAAACAGAAAACTGAGCGTGAGATTCACAGAGTACTGTGTAATTTAATAACATTTTAATGACATTTAAATATTTTATAAATTAAGTACTGATCTTTCAAACTGAAAAATAGAAATCTAAGGTATTTTTTCAATTTCACTTTTGAATCAAACCAAATGAAATGCCAATGAATTTTTGAATTTCTTTTAAAGTTAAATTCACAAACTTTGGAAGTTAGAAGTTTGGTTGAAAAATCTTTCTACAGGTCAGCTGCAAAAAATCCTATGCACTAGGATTCTCTTCACTAATCTGTGTAATAAACTGATCTGGGGTCATAGAACTTTCTGTGCTCACATTATTACTACTTCCTGTGTTCTTTCTGTTATAAACATTAAAAATAAATAAAAAATAATGAAAAGCAGAAATAGTTAAATAAATATGTTTCTTTTGGACTTATATAATTTTTCTTTTCCTGTTGATGCAGGTAATTACTTAAACCGCTTTAAACACAGTTGAAATGACTGGGATAAATCTGTATGAAACTTGAAGAGTGTGGAGCCCACAGATATTTTTATCATCTTTTTATTGCTTCAAACTGACATCATTTGGATCTCAGAAGAAATAACAGTGGAGAAGGATTTGGCAAAGATCACTCTCTATCTGGGTATAATACATGTCAGTAGCCTGGATGGGAAGGACAATTATAACTTGTCCAGACTCCTGAAAAACTTCTGTTTTCATGAAGTATTTGAGAATTAAATGTGAATACATTGTGAAGGATCTATTTTATATGCATCCCCAAAATAATATCTACAAAGCCCAAGGATATATCCATATGAAATATTGATTTCCTCAGAACATAATCCCTTCACCCCTGGATTTAATTCCTGTCTATTTAGCTTGTGCTAATCAACTCTGCCTACAGCTATTCAAGCAATTAAAAAGCTAGATTTCATGCAAACATATGGTCTTGTATGTATCCTTTGGTCATAACAATAAAAAGAAAAAGAAAGATGAAATAAAATTTCTGCAGAGAGGACTGGAAGGCTTTATGAAACCTGCAGTACATAACTCTCATAGAACCTGAATGATAAGTAAATGACAGTGCTACAAGGTGTGTAATTACGGTATTCATAACTGAAATATTTTCTCTTTTGGTCAAAAATAGAAGAAATATTAAACAATGGATTTAACATCTTGTTCCTCCTTCAGAGGCTTGGCTTCAGTGCTGTCCCTTGTTGTCGGCACAAGTAGCTGATACCCAACTCACATTGCATTTTAATATCAGCGATCCCTCAGGCATAAATATATTTGTTCATGATATTTTTACTGCTGTTTCTCTACACAGAGCAGCATTTCACAATTGAGAGAGGTCTGTTGAACAGGCTATACTGACTAACAGTAGCATATCTCAAGTCACCATTCAGAATTAATACCTGCAGGGGTAAGCACGGTATTCTATACTGCTAGTTTAGATTTGGTCAGGATCTATGTTTAATTTATTTCAGTTTCCTATATTTCCTGAGAATAAACAAAGCTTTGCGTATATGATTAGTAAGCTTTCCATAGAGCATATTTATACTCCAGCAGGGTTGCTTATATTTATGGTCCTTTTTCATTACTTTGTGTGTATATTAAAAATATATATAAACATACTCTATGCATTTATATTCTTATATTAACTGGAGAAAATTCAGCTTCTTGGAAAACACATATACCGTGCCAAAACAGAAAATAACACACAATAATATAAGGTCTCTTACAATGGAGGTAGAAATATTGACCTATTTAACTGGTAGTACTATGAGAAAATTACTGAAGGTTATAGATCTGCTTGTTAGAGAGGCCAAATGCCTGCAGGTCCTGTTGATTCTTCCTGGGGTGGATATTCAGCACTCCTGTAAACCTGTCTCTAAGTGTTTGCCACAAATATCTTTAAAATAGTCATTGCTTATTTGGCAAGAACAGAAATATGAGAAAATTACTGGTGATCTGCTCCATACATTCCAGAAGCAAATAATCTGTTAGGTATTTTCCTCCTATGATTCTGCAAGAGCTGTTAATAAACAAACACTACTCCTTCCAAACCTCTGCTGTTATTGCTGGTGATGCTGTTGCACAAATATGTTCTGGTGTGATAAGGGGATATGTAAACTGAAGATCTTTTTTGAAACAGGAGGTGTTTCATGTTTCCCAGTTTCAGTTTTTTTGTACATGCTGCTTGCCTCACACATTTAAGAAAATAAAAAAATTAAGACAAACTTATTTAAATTATATGTACATTGCTGATAAAGCAAAGTTGTAAAGGAAATACTGTCTGAAACTTTTAATCAGAATGTATTAAATTCGATTTAAGTATATATTGTGAGAATTTGAAGACCAAAAAATCTATTAGGTATTTCTGGGCCATGTATACAAGATATATTGCCTTGAACTACGTGATGTTACACCTTGCTTCAGTGGAAAGGAAATTTTAGATTTGCTATCACAATATTGACAGGGAGAAACCTCCAGCATCTGATATCTATACAAGTGGCTACAAATTCAGATCTAAGGTGAGACACCAGCTAAGCTAGGCAGAACTCATTACATTTGTAGGTAAAGAAGGTGACATTTGAAAAGGACATGTAACTGAGGCCTGAGTTCAATACACTGTGGAAGAGGCTCACTGCCTTGCATGTCTGGGTTATGATTACAGAGATTTTTTCCATGTTTCCCATAATTACTTATGTACCAGAGTGGTAAGTGAAGTCTGCACTCAAACTTTCCTCAGGAAAGTGTATACAGGAACATCATAGCCCTATAGTATAAAGTCAGATGCATGGGTCATGAATCTTAAGAAACATTCAGTAGCTAGGGAATGCTGTGTGCATTTTGAACTGCACACAAAGGATAGGTGCTTTTGGCCTAGTTTCACTTTCACCTGGTTGTAACTCTTACATTTCTCCTGCAGGACACCAACAAAGTGTCTGTGCTTTGACATTTGGGATTTTAGATCTGATTTATTTTGCAGAAGGCTGACTAAGGAGTGTTCTCTGATTGCAGTCTAGTTTTTCTGGTTGCAAGATGGAAAGGAACATATTGCCTATCACCAGAGTGCATAGCATGGCTTTCTTAAGTTCACTAACATGCCTTCAGGGTTTTGTCTTCAAGGTGAAGTTCAGATCTACTGTTTTCTGCCACTTTTAAGGAAAGGTATCTACCTACACAAATACCTGTAAAGGTATATAAATAGTTGAATAGGTACAGCAACTGCATTGGCTCTTTGGTGAAATGAATTTGATATAAAATTTTAGAGATGGCAAGAAAAGCTTTCTTGTCAAATGACAGATGCAGAAACCCTTTTCACTTCTCCTTCTTTTTACTTCTTTAAAGGGGATTAATCTTGTGTTTAGCCCTCAAAGAGAGGGACAGACACCACAAAAAACACAATACAAATTCTTTGTTGTGAGAGAGACCTCAGGGCATTGAGGTGGCACTACAGATAATCTGTAGATCTGAGGTATCACAGTTAAGAGTTTGTTGGTTGCTGCGGGCAAACATTGAATGTACACAGGCATGATTTAAATATATGAATGACTGGGAACAATGCTTCTCTGCAGAGCAAACTGCTTTTACCAGGCTTGTTGACAACAGCCTTCTGCAACAAATGGTCTGTTCTGTAACATGTAAGCTGCTGTCGTCTTCATGTATTCACAATGACACTCCAAGGTCATATGGAAGATGAAAGAAGAATTCAAATATTTGTTGACTGAGGCACTATTTAAGTAAACTAACCTATTTAAGTTAAGTAGGTTACAGGATTAATGGCTATTTTTCCAGATTTGCTGAACAGAGGAAGGTTTGAAGAGACTTTCTAAGTTACCAGTTTTTCAGGTTTTAGTGGTATCCACTATTCGACAAACATGACAGTTTGCCTCAAGCAAGGAGAATCTGTCAAAATGCAATGTTCCTCTACCCCATCATTGCCAAAACTTTTAAAGATGTCTGTGCTGTGCATACAGTTCTCATGAGTTATAATAATATTTGTTTAGTTTGCATTTCTGCCAGCCTCACTTCCTCAGTCCACATGAAGTAGCAGCTTTGCTGAGGGACTTTAGACACTCTAGTCTAGCCTACACCTTCACTTTCTTGTGTGTGTTCACTGGCATCATACTTCACTGTCTTGCTGTACTCCAAAAATTCCCCATTTACTACTTTTTTCCTTCTCTTCCCTGGTCTCTTTCTGCTCATCATGCTCCTTCTTTTTTATCTTCTCTCTCTGTCTCCCTACAGTCTCTGGCTGGCGGTTTTTCTTTTATCCTTTGGCCTGGATGGCTGCCTGTATCTGTTAAATCCTAATCACCACTGAAACCCTTAAAATTAATTTTCTTCAGGGACATATTCTGGTTTATTTGCTTTGCCTCTAGTCTCTGTTCTGTGTGTTTGGGTTTCCTTCCTCTTCTTTTTCTATTGGATCTTACGTGCAAGGGCAACAGGAGGCAAAGAAAAGGCATTAATCTGGGTTTGTGAATCTGTTGTGCATTACTGAAGGCTGTAGCCACGTCACAATGCCTTTTCTACTCTTGGTCCACCGAGGATACAAAGCTGTTAAAACTCCAGTTCTTATTTCATGCTTTTGGTTCTGACAGTTCTATCAGCTAGACAGCAAAGCAGCTGCAAAACATATATTTGCAGCTCTCCTTTCAGTGTCACCAATGGCTGTTTGATTAAAAAGAGATCAGGGAGGGATGTACTAGTTTAAGCCTCCCTCTAATGAAGTTGATACATGAAGTCCAGAAATTATTGCTTCCTTGTCACACCTTCTTGCTCACTCTTCCTGTGTTGATGCTTGGTTAGAGAGCAATGGACATGGCTCCACTGGGGTCTTGTGGCAAGAGACTAGCTGCTGAGTGACACGTACCACCAGTGTCAGCATTATTTAGAAACAAGACACGATTCAGCATATCCTTGAAAATAGATATTATTTAGTAATAGGATAAGATAGAAGGAAGCAGTGGTTAGGCCTGCTGCTAAACTGCACGTATAACGGCACTTACACAGAAACAATTGAAAATAGAAGGAGTGGTTATCTCATGCCTGCTAGAACCAATCCTAGTATAGGTGTATGTATTAGAAACCAATAAGATTATGCCAAATATGCTAACGCTGCTTACTTTGGGTTATAAATGTACCATTATACCTTGAATAAAGTGGATTTATGCCTATCAATCATACTGGTTGTTTGCATACTTCCCCTCGCCGGAGACCCTCCTCAAGTGGCTCGCTGGAATACCCTCGGCACTTCCTGCTCACAGGGCCAGAGCAGTTTCTTGTTTCCTTACTGAGACACTCTAGGCAAAGGTGGTGGAGATGCTGCCAGGGACAGAAGACTGGAAACTTGAAGCTGACTTGCTGAAAGACATCTTACTCCATTGGAAAGATACCTTCACTTCTTTGCATAACCCCTAGCAAATTCTTTGGGCTCTTTGAAACTGACAGACTTGTTTGCTTTAAGGGTTATAAAGTCTGTGTTGCAGTTTCACTCTCGAAGCTGAGTGTGGGCTTCTATATACACAGTATGTGTTCAGACAGTGTAGAATCCTTTTGAGATTGTTTTTCTAAAACTGTTCACTTCATGTATACCATCAGGAATTTTAGTTTTAGTGTGTAGTTGAGTTTAGCTGCTTTGCTGCATGACGTTATTTTTTCCTGTCTTACAGTCTGCATTTACATTAGTAACAGATAAACATTTTCTATGCTTGCTCTCTGGCATACATAGTATGTAATAATTGACCATAATTGACTTCAGGGCTTTTTAATCTCTGAGGTGAATCCTTTTCCTTAATGCTTAAGAGAAGAATGTTAGAGGCTGCAGGTTAGAATTTCTGTAAAAAAAAAAATCCAGTACAGGTGCTTTATTTGTCTAGGGATAAATGATTTTACAGTGTGATTTAGTGCTTAATGCTTTCTAGTTTTCCCTTTCAGGAGAAAAAGCAATAGGAAGAAAGGTTATGTGGAGGAAAAAGAATCAGCATAAGTAGTGTGTCTCTTTGCACAGTTAAAACAACAACAACAAAGAACTATCCCAGAGGGCAGCGCAAAAAAATGTGTGATTTTAGTGAATATCATGGGATCAGAAACTGTATGACCATATTGTGAATAGAAAACCTGAGAAAAAAAAACTCTGGAGGCACGAAAATATTTCACAGCTGGGAAGTAAAATCAAACTGTGTTCTCCCACTCTACACTGCCTTAGTGTGAGAGACTTTTGCAAGCATTAAAATCTTAAATAAAGATTAAATTAGCAAAATTCTGTTGGTTATGAGTAGCATCGATAAATCAGTTTGAGAAAGAAATTGCTTCTCCTGTTAGCCTGTAATGTGGTTTGAGAGTCCCTTTAATGTTTTAGGACACCTTTTGTACTTTGCTGAGGTGAGCAGAGGCATATATGAAAATGCTGCAACACCTCAAACAGATCATTTTTAATGTGAAGTGCTTTAAAATTTCTCTTGTGTGATCTTTATTAATTGCAGTGTATCACTTGTCACCATTGAATACTCCTTCAGTGACCAATCCCTGTAGCAATACAGCTGGAGAGCAGGGCTTAGAGCACTGCTCAACTCACGGCTGAAGTGGATGCACTGGGTTTAGTAGGCCACAAGCCCTGGCGAGCCAAGGCAGAACCCTGAATAGGGAAGCAGAAGGTGTGCTTGGTGTGCGTTGTTTTAGATAAATCATAGAAGACCTTATGTGCCTATGCTGGTCTGTACAGTTTTGTGCAGAGGGTCTGTGCAGAGCTGTGATTAAGTAATGCTACCTAGAAACACCAATCATGTGTTTGTGCTATTTTAGCTGTGCTTGAAAAGGTATATATATTGATGTGTGAAATCAATAAATTGGCTTCATGCTTGCATCAAATGGGGGTCTCATCTCTTCGTTATGCAAGTGGGGGTCTCGTCTCTAGTTGATCGCCATCAAACCCCAGTGTCCCCCTTATTTTACCTCTTACTATGCAAGAACTTTCTTTTTCATCACAATGCCACTTGCAGATTTTAAGGTCAACCAGCTACACACTGTGGAAATATATAGATATTTTTTGCTGAATCTTTGTTCTTCCACTGATACAGCAGCTAGACTGAAGCTGCAAAGGGATAAGAGAAGAAAACTTCCCTTAAGTGCTTCCATCTACCGAGTTGCTTTTACAGTTGCTTACAACGCTTTTGTAAGAATGCCAGTTTGGCACTCTAAGCAAATAAATGAGGGGAGAAAAACCTGAAACCAAAAAAATTTCATGCTTTTAATTAGGAAAGGCCTGGCTTTGTACTAAAATTTTTTATCCTCAGCAGTATGGAGATCTTTAAACTGTTCCCTTAAGGGTTTCTCGGTAGAGAGTTTCCATTTGGCCAAAAGGCTCGTTCTAGGCAGTTATCTCCAGAGAAAATTGTGTCAGAGCTTCTGGGCAGTAAGCAACAATTCAGTCTCACAGAGTCTAGGGTGATCTGGATAAGGTTAAAATAAAGACAGTGACAAGCAGTACAATCCTTCCAGAGTGCCTATGTACGTGTGCATGTATAATGTTGACTACGAATATTTCATTTAACCTTGGTGCAACCTCAAACAAAACAACTTATGGGATAAACAAATTGGGCTACAGATACATCAGACTATGTCTTTATCAATCCTTCCAAGTTTTAAATAATTTACTCTTTTCACGTATTCTCTCTTTGTCTTTAGATGCTCCATAATGTTGTCACAGTGACAAAATAACTTTGTATATCCGGAAATAAATTCTAAATTTATTTATACTTTGTGTTGCTCTTTGTCTCTTCTTCCATCAGGATCAGTACAATTATACTACAATAACATCTACAGCTAAAGTGACTCTTCTTACTTTTTCTCACCTACCTTAGTGTATGTTGACTGCTGAAGAAATTGTTTTTCTAACAAGTTTTCTTTTTACTCTCTTCTGGCACTGCAGTTCTCCAGTAGCTAGGAGGTTTACTAACTGTGCTGCATTCAATTTTTCTTCTGGAAGAGTTTTCTTTTCCTTTTTTTCCCCTCTTTTTTATTTCTAGATGGAGCAACTCAAACTTTTAAAGGAAACCACTGTTCTTTCTGTTAACAGGAAGTATATTTTGCATACATAGTGGCTATAATGCACTGCACAGGGAAGTTTTCAAACTTTCATTTTATATCAACAGAGGCTTAGATGTTCCAGCCTGTCAAGCCTCAGCCAGGTTTTTGGTGCAAAACCTGCATGTGCAACACACCAAAATTGAGACACATCTGAACGAAGTTGTCACCTCACAGCCCAACCTCAGCACGGCACACAGCCAGCCACACTGCCCTGGGGGTCTGAGACAGCTTGTCTGGAGCAGCCTGGGGGTCAGTGTGGCAGCATGCCGTGCAGTGTGGACCCATGGGCTCAGTTGCATATTTAGCAGTTTTTGCATATCTATTTTTACTACCAGAGTTGAGAAATCGCTGCTTCTTTGGAGCTGTCACTAAGCTATTTGTAATGGATCACAGTCAGTTTATCTCTTTGGAGGCAGCTCTGAGCAGTAGTTAGAGATTATTATACTGCTGAGAAAGAACTTGCATTTTGTGGTTACTAGTGTGATACATAAAATAATATATTAAAAAAAAAATCACAGCTCAAGATTGTGGCAGATAAAAAATTATTTTATGTCATTGCTATGTGAACCTGAAAATAACACTGTTCTGTAAAAAACCTTACAATACAATATTTGCTTCATTCTACCAACTAAAACCCAAGAAATTAGGAGAAAAGCTAATGACATGGAAACATATCTTTTCAAATTCTATTTTTTATTCTTTGGCTCTGATCTGAAGTCTCTAAAGCTGGAACTGTGCTCCCGACAGATCTTAGTAGCTGATAACAAGTACTAAAATTTCATCTCCAAACCTGATGTCAAAGTAAGGTCCCTATGAAAGCTGCATAGCACCCTGTAACAAAGGATATACAGCTGTTATTCATTTGTAGACTGCTCTTATCTGAATGTGAGAATATGCTTTTAAAAGTCTTCAAGAGTAAACTTTTCTTCTCATTGATTCTAGCAACCAATGAAGAACTCTTACAGAGAACTCTAAGATAAACTTAGAGCTCCCTGTAAGGGTTCTTCATGCACAACCTCTTCCACCAATCCTGCATTTTCGTTTGTGTGTCTGAGGAGAGGGTCTTACTAATCCCACTCTGTCTACTTGTTGAGAATCTTTGATTCAAATGGGGATCCTTGATCCATCTTCCTGCTTGATGGAGACACATGACTGTTCTTACTTTTTTTAGCATTGAATATATCCTGTGGGATTACCTTGCTTAGACTGCCATGATGTGGATGGAACTCCTTCAAATCCACACTTGCAATCAGCTCAAAGCATCAGTCTTGTCCTATTTACAGCCTACATTTCTTCCCACAGATTGTCCTTGGAATGATTTTTGAAAGCACCTGGCCATATTCTCTTCTCTGTTGTTACAATTTTTTGATAATGTTGGGACTATGCTCTAGTCGTCTTGCAATCATGGTGAAATTGGCAATGACCTAGTGATAGAACAGAGTAGCTGCAGATGAGCTGGCTTTGCAGCAGTGAACATATCCTGAATGCATGGCACAGGTTAACTGTTGCAGACATATGTAAACTTTTGTTTTGCTAGCACAGGTATTTGCCATCATGAAGGCATAGCAGGCTCAAACTCAATTTCACAGGAATTATGTGTATTTCTTCTTACTTCCAATCAGTGCAAGCTTGTACTGTGCCTGGTAAGATTCAAAGTTAGGATTAGATTTCCCTGCCCCTACTGTTATCTACTGTGATTCACTCAGAGAACCCTTTTTTCCCATGGGATTGTCAGTCACTGAGTATATTCCTGCTCTTCATTTAGTTACTGGTGACTACTTATGTTAATTTTTTTCTTCCACCTTTGCACTATAGCTCTTACTAATATTATTTTAGCTTTCATGCTGTGTCCTTGACAGTGGATCATAATGAGTGTATTGTTGTCAAGGGTTTCTTCTTGAGTTCTTGCAGACTGAGCTTGAAAATTTGCTTTCTGGTGGTTCTCACTGCTTCAATTCTTTCCTTCATCAGATTATTTTGCAAATTATGTAGAGAGAAGTCTGTTTCATTGGTAAAAATCTGGTTTGTTTTTCACACTTGTTTGCAAATCATAACTTGTGGTCTCTCTATCTCACCCAGGAGCACAGAGTACAAGCTGGTGTGCTGGCTCTTTCCTGTCCTGCTGCACAAAGGTCTTCCCTTCCCAGACTCCAACAACTTGCACTGGGCCACCAGCTAATGGTCTTTTCACTCTGAGTGATTTGATCAACATATGCATGTTGCCAAATTTCCTCAAAGGAAAAAATTCAAAGAAATAATTTAAAAGGAAGACTATTTAGCTAAAGACTTCATAGTATTCCTAAATAACGTTGCATGTCGTCTTATTTCAGAATGTGGAACAATGATGTTGTTTACAGAAAAGTCCAGGCCAAAATCCAACAAAAGATTTAAAGAAAAAAAAAGAAGCTGCAATTGATTGTATATTGCATATCCTTTAGTATTGACTCAGTATTAATAAGTTTACTTCTTAGTAATCACATTTTGAATTTTTTCATTCCTAAATGGATCAAGAGAAAGTACATTTGAAATTTCTTGCAGGTTGTCTCCCTTCGTGTA
Source organism: Buphagus erythrorhynchus (assembly GCA_013400855.1). Lineage (NCBI taxonomy): Eukaryota > Metazoa > Chordata > Aves > Passeriformes > Sturnidae > Buphagus > Buphagus erythrorhynchus. The sequence goes on along the minus strand of VZTT01059711.1, from coordinate 3,440 downwards.
TTCCAAGTATTCGTGTATTCCTTCGTGTATTCCACTCCCAAGTGTATTCATTTACAAATGTAGAAATTAATTTATATTTAAATATTTTATTATTTTAAATATAAGAACCTCTTACCATGTATTTTTATTTAAATATATCATCTCCTATTTCATATTTTCAATTATTTTTCCTAATCACAGTAACTGCAGCTTGCTGTAATAAAAACAACGCTTTTCAGATGGTGCTAGATAGCAGATGTTCTCAGCAATGTAAAATTAAGAAAACACTGTTACGAATGATAAATATAGATATGATATTATACATTACTACAGCTAATCTAATCTAACATGCAAATGACCCCCCATGAAATATAATCTTCAAAACTTTTAGTTGTCCTACAGTATTAAGAAATTATTTGCGGTCTTTTTTCTTGTGTATTTTATTGTTAACAGGACACTTTCTCCTAAATGATGAAGACTCTAGATGAAAGCAACATCTTTTCCCCAGAAAAATGAATGCCTTTCCTGGCTCTGTCAACATGCTTTTTGTTAGTAAATACCTGGCTTGGTTGTCATCAATTGCCCTTGAGAAGATCATTGTGAATAAGATTTGTCACATTCTACATATTGCTGAAATCCTTCCCCTTCATTTAGATAAAATTAGTGTCATCTTGTGAGTGGTTGTGGTGCTGACAGAGGGAATGGCCATGTGCTCAATAATCAGCAAAGTCTGGGTATTAGTCAGATTTCTGTCCCAGAGTGCTGCAGTCTTTCAGCTTTTGCTAATGTGTATCTCATCACTGCTGTGTTTGAAAAGTGGATTAACCCTGAAAAATTAAATAATTTCCCACTGAAACAACTTTCAGCTTCTAGTAGTTCAGATTCCAGGGTCTGGGAGAAAGAAGGTAAAAAAACTAACACCAGTGCCCTTATCCTTCAAAAACCTGTTACAAAAGGCAGTTATGCGCGTCCCAAAAATATTTTTGTGGCCTCAAACTCTTTCCAGCTAAATAACTCATCGCTTTGAAGAATGTCTTGGTGACCCTTTGTGGTTTTCCTGCTGCAGAACCTTGTACATATTTCCTGCTGAACTGGGCAGAAAAATAGCTCAATTTGGAGGGCAGAAAACCATCTGAATAAACCGTGCTTCAAGAACACGACCCCATTTCTTCTCAGTACAGTATCATAATCTGTTAGTGAAAGCATTCTGGTTTCAACACAGTTATCTTTTTCCTCGTAGTGCAAAGAAAACCTTGAAAGCAGACATACCTAGCAATAATTGTAAAGTCTTCTTTGGAAACAAATGAGCCATAAGCAGGATACTGACAATATAGTGATTGCACAGCTTTGCTGACCCCTGAGATAGCAGTGAAGTAACTCACCCCAGTTTCACTTCTTTTGAAGGAATTGAACAAAAGCGTAGAAGGGAACTAAAACTTAGATTCCAAAGGGGAACTTTAAATAAAGTTTTAAATCTAAACTTCCTCAGCCTTTGGAGAAATCTGGATTTGGATTGACTATTATTTCTTTCATGGCAAACTGAAAATTCTGTCCTGTCTCATAGAAAAATATATACCACTGGTGTGGTTTTATTTTGTTTGATTTTTTTTTTGTTTTGTTTTTGTGTTTTTGGTTTTGTTTCTTCAATTGTATTATCTACGATTGTCTAATTTCTGGGAGCTTTCTTTTCCTGGTTCTTCAAAAATATTTCCAATCTATTTTCTTGAGTTTCCATTTAAAGCATTCTAAGTATTAAGACAATGGTAATCTGTTGACAGTACTGAAATAACTTGAAGACTGGAAAAGCTAGTGTTTTTCTTCATGTTCTTTCAGACAAGGAGTATTTTTCTTTCTCAATTTAGTGGGAAGGCCAAAAAAGGCTTCCTTTGGCCAGGATAGAGGCAGGGTTTTTGCTATCATCAGGTTTTTCTCACTATTCTCCAACATTTTTTCATATAAATATAAGGCTGTCAGTAGTCATTTAAACTCTGTCAGCTGAATTTTCATTAGAGAAAATGAGGAATTATTCCACAATTCTTTTGGCTCATAAAATGTGGCATTTTAATGTGTATCTGTCTCGCAGGTGAGGATGGTAACAAACACCTGGGGGTAAAAACAGCTCAGCATTTTTTTGCCATTGCTACAACTGGAGATAGAATGCATAAATAACAAATTGTGACACTGCAGTGCAAGACCAGTGTGCGGACATTTTTTATTAACAAAACATTGATGTGCTTTAAGTTCACAGGTTCACATGTGTTCTGTTTGTGCTATAGGTATCACTGGAAGTATTTCAATTTTTTTTTTTTTTTTTT
>VZTT01059710.1:28315-50242 GCA_013400855.1 Buphagus erythrorhynchus | reverse complement strand
CCAGACAAGAGACTATAATAAATTCTGACCAAAAGACAAAATAGTATTCCCTTCCTAAAGAGCATGCAACACAAGAGATGAGGAAAAAGGCAGCCTGATTCTATTAACCAAGTATTAACACCTCTGGCTAAAGAAACCCTGTAAAAAGGAAGGATTTACATTTTCAATAAAGGGGACTAGATATTGCAGTGCTAATCATCAGCACTCTCCACTGACAGAAGAATAGAAAATAATGTTCTTAATCATGTGAAAGAGAACAGGAGGTACACAGGCAAAGAATCAGAGGTTGCTGCTGGTAAAGGACAAATAACTTGGTTAGAAAAAGGCATCACGAATAGGGGATGTCTTTGCAAGAAATAGTAACTATGCAAATTGTCCTAGCATCTCTGTGTGTGGCTGAGCTGCAGTTCTGCCAGTGGGTGTTGTGGAAAGGGTTTAGCACTAAACATCGAGGCCATGTTTTGCGTCGCAATTTTCTAGGCACCATTTTTTGAAGAAGAGACCCCAAATGTCCTATACATTGCACAATCTTGCAAAAATCATACTAATTTACTGGGTAGCTCTGAAGTGTAGTGCTCTTGAGCTGCCTGTCATTACAGTAGCAGCCTGCCTGTTATGTTAAGGTGCATGGGGAAAGACGGGGAGTAGTGTTGTGTGATTTAGTGTAAACAGTCACAGTCTCTTTACAGCTGAGTCTTCTTGAAGCTGGCCTTCATTCAGCACTGGCCTCTAGAAGGTAAGCAGGACTGGGCCATTCCCATCTCTACAGCTTGCCTGGTATTACAGGTGAGGAAATTCTGGGCAGGGATCTCAACTCAGAAGGAGGGCTGATGGTGCTCAGGAGGGCAGCTGAAGGCTTTTGGCTTCTTTCTTTCTTTGGCTTCTTTTGGCTGCCACTCTTGTTAGCAATGCATTTCTCTGTGATAGTGGCATCCAGACACTTTGGATATCTGGAGCTATGGGTGCATGTGCACTTTGTGCTGCTTGGGTGCTGTAGAGCTGATGTGGCTCTGTGTGTGCATTAAGTTCAGTATCATACAGCATGTGATCAAACCTGTTTCTCTCCTTCCAAAAGCCTCCTCAGAGAAATGTAGTTCTTATACATGCCATGAAGAGAAAACTTGGGTTCAGATAAGATGCATCATTTCTGGCTGCCACAGAACTGGAGCTATGGGTTATTTTTAACTTCTTTCATGAGATGATAAAATACTGGGGATGGGGTTTTGCTGTTTCCCTGCTTTCATGCAACACTCCAGTACATCTGGGGCCAGTGAGTGCTACCATTACATTACATGATTAAATATAACCAAGAACCCTCTTGCTCCCTACCCTAAAATGCCTGCAGAGCCAATTAACATTCACGTTGTACACAGGTGGCATTTTGTTCATTTTTGAGTGACAGTTCTTTGGAGAATGCAGATACACACAGTATTAGATTCCCCCATATTTACAGACTCAAGGAGAAAAACTGTCCTCTCTTGAGACTTCCAGGGTATTCAAGCAGGCAGAATTTAATTACTGACAGCATATAAGGATGTTCTATGAGCTTCTTGGAACAAGAACGAAGAAGCAGGAGCAGGACCAGGAGCGCAGACAACCCACGTGTTTACTCAGAGGGCTCCTTCCCAAGTTTGCTGAATCATGAACATCTCTGACGCAGGGAATTCTCTCCCTGCTGCTTGTTTCAATCTGTGCTGTGTTAGGGTACAGAGCTCTGGTTTACAATGTGTTTTGATTTGACTGGGCGTGAAAGGTTCTCAGTTTTAAGTATCTTTTCCCCTGCCATTAACCCATACAGTGTCAGAGAGTCCACTGTGTCCTCAAAATTTCATTCCTGGATCCAGCATCTGAGGTTTCTCTGAAGTTTCCTCAGGGGCCCTTCAGTTCACGAGAACACTGTTACCAAGAGATTAAATGAATTAAAAATTGATGACTGTTCTGTACTGAATGTCTTGCAGTCAAGGATACTTAAACAGATAGCAGGGAGGGTGGAGGGGAGATTGTTTGCCAGAGTATTTTTTCCTGTTTTTAAATAATAGTTTTATGGGGACAGGGAGGAGGATAGGGAAGTGTGGAGCAGGGGGAGTGTCTGCTGGTTCTGGGTTAGGAAATTCCTCTTATAAATGCAATATTGAGCAAAAGTAGAGTGCTCTAAGAGGCACTTTGCCCAAACAACACAGAAGACACTCAGAGAGAAATCAGAGAATTTTGAAAATTAATATAATTTGAGCCCAAAGCCTGTCCTGGCAGGGCTGGGCACTTTGATAAAGGGTACTCACCTGTGTGAGTTCCTTACAGCTTCTGGGCATGGAGGGGAGCACAGCTAAGTGCCATGATGGTGGCCCACTGTGGCTGCTTCAAGAAGGGTATAGTGCAAGATAGAGTGAACAGAAGAGCCATTTTCCCCAATCTACCCAGCTTTAGTGTTAGCCAAGATTCAGTGCTGCTGTAGTCCCTATTGGCCATGGGCTCTTGCCTGTGTTATCTGTTTTTTTTTATACCATCTGCTGCGATGGTTCCTGAGATGGGACCGTGTGTGTGTTGCAGATGTTTGTGACTCTGTTTTCCCCAGTGCTGCTGCTGGAGGTGGGTGGAGAAGTGACTGGCCCTGTGTCCTGGCCATTCTAAGAGAGTTGCAGGTCCAGGTCTGCTTTAAGTTTATAAGGCTGTTATGGTTCACACGATACCATGTTCACAATACAGCTCTTTAAACCAAGACCAAAGTTTTAAAAAATGCTGGTGGCTATGGTTCATTTGTCTTCTGATTCCCAGCTGGAGACAATTTAAAAAGAGGTGTTCTTTACAGTGTCTGCTCTGAATCTGTTGGGCACCTTGAAAGATATCATGATCTGAGTACTCCAAAGCATCTCTCTTTTCTAAGATGATGCTTGAACTCCGTCTGCACCCCTAACTTCACCTCAGAAGCTCAGAAGATGCTGTACTGCACAGAAGGTAAAAATGTTCATAGATGAGAACAATTTAATCCTGATGGGTCAGATCTGCTAGAAGACAGGGGTGTAAACTGGTTTATGTGCACTGTCTTTCTACCTTTATTCCACATGAAACACCAGTAATTTTTGGCATCATTCCAGTCTGTATTGGTGACTGAGTGGCCTTCTTCATTGTCCTTACCTGCATAAAAATAATAGCCCTGTGTCCATGTCAGTAGTGACAGAGAACCAGTCGAGCAGAAGAGGATATTTTGTGTGCTGTGAATTTCCATGCTTCAAGATACATCAGTTATGAATATGAGATTGAAGTTCAAATTCAGAAATACAGATAGGTGGAACAAACTCCATAGTCCACTGGGTAAAATCCACAAATCCACTGAGCAAACTGCTACAGGTTCTCCATGTGTGCCCAGAGAGGAAGGGAGAGGACAGGAAATAGTGAAGGAGAGCACCGAAGGGCACCTTGTTTACCATGTTTGGAATAGAAGTTCAAACAAACGACAAAACCTGTGACATCCAGTCTTGATTGAGAGATGAGTGAATGTCTCAATAGATCCTCAGAATAAAACAGCATTAGATCCTTCCTTGTATGATTCAATATATTGGCTAACTCATTAAAATGAATGGTCTCAGTGACCACCCAAGTTGTATTTTTCTTGTTTCTTTAGAAACTATCAATTTCCTCAGAATTTAAAAACCACTTCATTCTGAAAAGTAGCTATTACACATTCATGTGAGCTAATATTTTTATGGACTGTCTTAGTTGTACTAAAACCACAGTCATTCAGATTTCAAAATGTAATTGACCCAGTTAAAGTACAACAGTTGTGAATTTATTTTTCATTCTCGTTTTGCCCCGTGAAATGAGCCTGTTTTCTTTGGAGAAGAATGAAGAAGGAAAGCCTCAAATACATGGATGTAATTGTCTTCATTAAAAGCTAGCTGAAAAGACTTTATCCTGTGGGGTCTACTGTCTGTCTCTCTGAGGTAAGTTCACATGTATTTTTAATGGGAAACTTATTGCCAATCAAACCTGTATTCTTGCACTGATACATGAAAGGGGATGTTCTGTACTGTTTCTTTGTGCTGGGTCTCCTGGGAAGGGCAGCTCATTACTGCATCAACTGTCCCTGCCCTTTGCAAATAGCCCCACCAAGGTCATATCATGAGGTGATGGATAAAGGCAAGCTTTAACCCTTGACCTTGACTTTCCTGGTGCTGAGTGTTAATAAATCTACATTTAGGGGTAGATGTTTTCTCCCAGCTGCTTTTTGTTTGGGAAAGGGGGTGACATGCTGTCGCACAACAGGTTGCATTTCCTAGGGCAATGTTGTGTGTCCCCAGCACAGAGCCCTGCACCCATCACAGGAGGATGACTGTGAACAGGGCTTAGGTGTGTGGTGGGGCTCAAGCCACATGACATGTCTGGATATTTGGACTCTCTTGTTTTCACAAGGGAGCACTTTGGTACCATGGAAAACAGCAAGGTTTCTGTTCTTTCTGCTGGAGCATAGGTAAGCCTGAAATGTTTATCCATGTCATTGTCTTCAGAGTGGTGTTTGAGGTGACCTTCAAGCAGCTAAAACCTTTTAAAAAGAGGTCCCCTCCCTATCACACCCATAGGAAACCAGCATTGATGAATACCAGGAGGAAACAATTCCTTTGAAAGGTTTCGAAACTACAGGGATATCAAGAGCACTCTTCAGCTCTCTGTTTCAACAGTCTCTTTCCAGGTGACCAGAAAGCTTTTCCCAAAGTTGTTCAGTGCCATAGCTTTATGTGTCCAGGAAGGAGGAACCCAAGTGAAGGAGAGGCCTCTGTCCTCTTGTCTGCCTTTCCTTCTCTGTTCCTCTCCTTAATTTTCTCCAAATGCTCAGTGTTTCCTTTTTTTTTCCCCCCCTCCCATTCTCATCCCATTTTCCTCAGCTCTCTTCAGTGAACAGCAGCAGGCTTGCTCCATCCTTTGCATCATTTTTTGTAGGAGCTGTAATGCTGCTGGCTCTTATGTTTCCCAGTGGGGAAAAGGGCCATTTGGGGCACACCTCAACACAGATTAGAGAATGAGCAAATTAATGTCCTGGGCTGATGCAGTGTGCTTCCACACCCTTGGTTTCTTTTCTGATGAGAAGTATTGCCCTAAAACTTCCAGTGAATGAAAGCTGCCTGTGATAAGTGAGGTGGAAAAATTAGCTCCTGCATAGAGCTACTCTCAATGGCTCTGGGCATTTAAGTGCTGTCATCTTCCAGGGAAGTTAAATTGCTCTGTTCCCTGTGTCCAATTAGCCCTATAATCAAGCTAGCAGAATGTGGAGCAGGAGTGTGCCGAGATGGGGTATAGTCATTTTGTCAGAGGATATATTCAGATTGATCCCAAATCGGGGCAAGGACCCACAGGGGGATCTTGGAACAAAGGGCAGAGATTATACTGAGCTACTTGGAGCCTTTACAAAACTGGAGGAGAGGGAGAGGGAGAGGGAGAGGGAGAGGGAGAGGGGGAGTGCTTTTTGCACACTGGAGAAGAAATACTGACAATGTCAGAATTACTAAGCCCAGAAGTTAATGTCACAAATGTTTGGGATTTTTAATTCAATGTAAACATTCAAGATTGCTGTAAAAAATAAGCAGCCAGTAATAGCAATGAGAGATCAGCTTTAGAAGTTCCAGGGTTAGCAGGTAATTGCAATTGGCTCTAGTATTGTTCCCTCTTGGCTTTTCTAGGTAGCAAGTCTTTGTCCCGTGACTCTGCGATTTGTTTAAACTCCTCTATTGCCAGAAATTCATTTAGCTGTATCTTTTTGGGTTTCTGATACTGCACAGGATAAATAGCTGGAATGGAACCTTTATCCCTTCTAAGCCTCCCAGTTTGTGCAAACATGTTAGAGGAAGAATTCACAGCCCTGCAGTTAATTGGCCAGCACTTTGGAAAAGTGAGATCTTTCTGCACAGCTTCTTTGAAGTGGGCACCAGACCAACATTTGCTTATGTGATTGGCCAAAGTGACAACTGATGTCAGAACAGTTTAATGTGGCACAACCCTTTTGCATCCAGGGCAGGCTCTCTGAGACATCACTGCTCTGTCTTTGCATAAATATTTCTGACAAATGCCCATTTGCTCCTTGGATGAGTTCTCTCAAGCCCTGGCATATAGTGCAGAGGTCAAAACAAAGGCCACATGAGTATATCAGCAATCCATAAACCGGAGAACAAGAAAGGCCAAGAAGGAAATATAAAGGCCTTCCTCCAAGGAGGCAACTGAAACTGCAGTATGTATGTGTATACTCAGCTTTCAGAGTAATCCGTAGAGCAAGGAGGCAGAAAAGAAGATGGAGTGGGAATAAATAGAAAAAAATTACCTTGTGGTGGCAGATGATATAAAAAGGTATCATTAGGTATACCTCCAAAGTGTGTGCTGCCATTCAGTGGGACCTTTATAGGCTGGAGAGCTGAGTGGAGAGAAACCTAACAAGGTTTGAGGAGGGCAAGTGTAGGGTCCTGCATGTGGGGAGGAATAACCCCAAGTACCAGTACAGGCTGTGGGCTGACCTGCTGGAGAGCAGCCCTGCTGAGAAGGACCTGGGAGTCGTGGTGGATGACAAGTTAACCATGAGCCAGCAGTGCCCTGCTGCCAGGAGGGCCAGGGGGACCCTGGGGTGCATCAGGAAGAATGTGGGCAGCAGGTTGAGGGAGGGGATCCTCCCCCCTCTACTCAGCCCTGGTGAGGCACATCTGGAGTGCTGTGTCCAGTTCTGGGCTCCTCAGCACAAGAGAGACAAGGAGAGGGTCCAGCAGGGGCCACAAAGATGATTTGGGGTCTGGAGCATCTCTCTCATGAGGAGAACCTGAGGAAGTTTGGCCTGTTTGCTCTGGAGAAGAGAAGACTGAGAGGAGCCCTCATCAATTCATACAAATATCTCAAAGGTGGGTGTGAGGAGAAGGGTGCCAGACTTTTCAGTGATGCCCAATGACAGGACAAGGAGCAATGACTATAAATTAAAACACAAGAAATTCCACCTCAACATGAGGAAGAACTTTTTTACATTGAGGGTGGCAGAGCCCTGGAACAGGCTGCCCAGGGAGGTAGTGGATCTCCCTCTCTGGAGATATTCCAAAGCTACTTGGATGTGTTCCAGTGTAGCCTGCTCTAGGTGACCCTACCTTGGCACAGATGTTGAATTGGATGATCTCCAGAGGTTCCTTCCAACCCTAATGATTCTGTGATTCTGTGATCAGGTCTTGAAGCATGGTTGACCCAGCTGGGCACTGTGATGGTTGTGTAGTGCTGTTAGTAAAGGCTCAGCCAACTCAAGTATGAAGTCTTATGCTTTTGACCAAGCAGTAATCTCTTATCTTGTATTCTGCTTTTTCGTGATCTCTTCCCTTGAGCTCTGATTGATTTTCTAGAAGAGGTGTTTTCTTCATGCCCTTCCACATCTGTCTCATGTTTCCTCTTCTCCTCATTAATGCCTCTGTTGTGAGTACTCAAATTTTGGTGCAATTGGTCCTATGGCTGTGCTGGTCTGTATTGTGTAGTGGGTTTTGGGGTCAGGGCATCATCCCCAGTCTCTCTTCTGCTATCTGTGCCTCTACAACATATTAAAGTGATGTCATTTTAGGAGCAGGCAGTAGTTCAGAATTTCATGTCCAAAGCATGAACTTGATAGATTTGTCTACATTCAGGAGCTTGCTGTCATCCCCAGTTTCATCCTGTTTGATATAGATCTCCTGCTGAGTGACAAGTGCTGTGAGCTTACTGCAGCAACAGAAGGTGAAGGGAGTAGTTATTCTTAATGCCCTAGGGGCACCCTTTGTCCAGATTACTTCTTTGTCCTCACTCCATATCACTGTCCTTTAAGGTTCAAAAGTTGCCATGTGTCCTCAGCATGGCTACAGGAGGGGAGAGATAAATGAGTTTGTTTCTCTCTCCCGGCTGTACTGAAGCCAAACAAACTTTGCACCTTTTTGCAGACAGCATTTAGTATTTTCCTCCTGGTAGTCTGCCAAGTAAAATCTTTACAGAAAAAGGCAGGGTGATAGAAAAAGGCCAGAGCAGGAGCTGTCTCTGTCTCCCAGGTCAGGGAAAGGTCAATGCACATTAAATGAATATTGCTGGTACTTCTATTACAACAAGGCCCAAGCAGTTCAAAGCCAGGCTGCATCATCTGTGGCTGAAAATAATTTGCAGCACTGCTTCCTGAGCAGCAGATTGGCTTCCCATTACACAGGCTAATGAGAAAGTGTCACAAGTGGTCTCAGTAATAATCTGCAGCAGACACCCTCCTGCCCCTTTCCAGCACACTTGCAGAGATTTTGATAAGAGAATGGAAGAAGGGAAAGAAAGGGAGGAAGGAAGGAAGGAAAGAAAAGAAAGAAAAGAAAGAAAGAAAGAAAGAAAGAGAGAGAGAAAGAGAGAAAGAGAGAAAGAAAGAAAGAAAGAAAGAGAGAGAGAAAGAGAGAAAGAGAGAAAGAAAGAAAGAAAGAAAGAGAGAGAGAAAGAGAGAAAGAGAGAAAGAAAGAAAGAACGAAAGAGAAAGAAAGAGAAAGAAAGAAAGATTCCCACAGTGTGTTCTTTTTATGTTCAGCCTGAATCTCTAATTCAAAGCAATGGGACCAAGAGATCTGGTAGCAAGAGGTTTGTGTGCTTACATCACCACCCGACTGCTATTCCAGTAAAGCCCTCAGCAAAGCAGAGCTGTTGGCTCCTAAGGGCGGTGTACAGCATATCCCTGGCATCACCTGATTGCACAGTAGTGTTTTAGGATTTCCCAGGTAAAAGTATCTATTTTTGAGACTTGTCTTTTTGCAACACCTCCACTCCACCTCTCCCTGGACAGTCTTGTACCTAGCTGCAAACAATAGAGCAAATGGCCTCTGATCCCTGCAGTGTCATGCCAGTTTGGAGCAAAAGCTCAGAATCTGGGTCAGGGCAGAATGAAAAGATGCTGACCCTGAATCAGTGCTCACCACTGAGCCTCCCAGTTAAGATACAGTGAGGGGAGGCACCTGACCTTCTGAATGTAACTGCATAGGGATTCTTACTGGGCTGGTGTGTTAACAATAGTACTAAGCTGTTACATTACAAACTCTTCTTGGCCATACAATATATCTCTTTTTTGCATTTGCATAGCAGAGGAGGCAGCACAATGCCCTCTGCCCCTTAATCCACTTTGGTTTCCAGTGCAGCTCCAGGGAGGAACAGCAACAGCCTTTGTAATATACTGCCATGATGCTGACAGGTCAAAAAGCACCGTGATCATAAACCACCTCTTTCCAGGCTAAGGCCAAGGTTTGCAACAATCGATTTCCCTGCTTTACATGCTTCCAGGAGCCTTCACTAATTGCACTCTGTTACTTATAGACCATTGCATTAACTCTGGCTTTCGAAAGTGCCCCACCAGAAACACTGCAGACATAAAACCAGCAGAGTATACCACAACCTTGGAACATAAGCATTCCTTCTCTAATTTATTTGTGACCCACTACTGTGTATTGTACATCATGTTGCAGAGGTTATGAGAGTAAGAAGGTCCTCACTGCTGCCTTCTGGGTCAAGCCAAAACCTTGGGAGAGGAGGTGAAAGGAGGATGATTTCTTTTTCCCTAAGAAAAGGTGGACATGGTACAGCTTTCCCAGATTAAGGGTGGGATGGGCAGTGGGCAAAAGGGGCAACAAGCAAGGAACAGACTGAGAAGCATATGAGAGAAGAAGGAGGCCTGACAGGGAAGCAGGCTTACTGCCAAACCTTAGCAGGGAATTTTTGGCTCAGAAGGCACTGAAAGTTAAACAAGGACTGGGGGAATGTGCCTACCTTTCCAGGACCCAGTAGATAGAAAGAAAGTTGTTTACAAGCCTTTCTAGTTCATCTTTTTCAGTCACTCTACCCAAATTTTCCCCATTGAAATAATTTACCTATCTTTAAGTTAATAGTTATATGTTTTATTAAGACCTGATTCTACGAGTGTCTGGGATACTCTTGTGTCTTCTGTGTGATGGATCCAGCTGGAAGAGAGAGGAGATCAGGTCTTCCTCCAGACTGTAGTCTGTTTTGGACACAGACAACCTTAAAAGTGTGGTGTGTTCAGTAGGGGAGGCTTGCTATTATAAGCATCACTTGAATAGAGACAATACCCACAGGCATGATGCCCTACATATGCTCACAGGGCTTCAGGGCTGCTTGTAAACTTAGGCCCCCAGTCCCTTCAATATCTTTCTGGATTGCAGTGCCATCTAAATGTCTCACCCGGGGATGTTTTCTGTGGTGTCACAGCTCAGTAACTCACTGGTTCCTGGGCAGGTCTCACCCTTCCAGCTGAGACTGAAGGAAGCTCTGGGCCTGCATACCAATTTTTCTGCAACCATAAAACAATTCACAGATTCTGAGCCCAGAAAGCTAAAGCAGAGCATTCTTTATGTTTAATCCTCACCAGAAGTCACAGAATATCCAATGCAACCTATGATAAATTATAGACTTTAGATGGAAGACCAAAAAGGTGCATTCTTATCACTGTGCATTTGCCTTTTTCAGCAAGTTGGACTCACAACTCAGTATTTCTTTCAAAAAGTACCTTCTAACCTAAGATATGGCATGGGTCAGGCTCTGTTCTCCAGAGCAAGTGATTACTATTATAAAGTTGAAGGGTTACCAAAAAAATGAACGTGAAGAATTTCTGTGAAGATTTTCTTGGCCATTGGTAAAAAGTTTGATTTAATTGACTGTGAGTGCTGTTTCAGAAACAGGCCAGTCTAACAACATAAGGCTAGCTACCATCACCTCTGCTTTCTGCAACAGATACTTGTACTGCAGCATTGTGAGAATTTAAAAAGGGGGGAAAAGGGGCAGAGAGGAAACAAGACAGATATTCAAAGAGAGAACAGTGAGTCACATTAGCAACCCATCTGGTCACCTGAGTTCAGAGTGGTTTGAGATTTTGAAGACATTATACATAGGAATTCTATACATTAATACATATTCTGCATTTAATTCTAATTAGAGAGGGATATTTTCCCCTTTCTATTAGATTGTAAGAAGACATAACCAGATTGTAAGTGCTGTGCCTGACTTTCCATGGGATTTTCTAAGGCTGGGTTAACCAGGAAACCCATGAAATTGGGACCTAGCATTTGGGAGGCAGCCCCTCAACTAATCTATGCTACTTAACCTCGAATCTGGAAGAGACATTGAAACCCATAATAAAACCCCAGGACTGACAGTCAGGACATGTTACAGACAGGAACATCACTGTGGTCTAAGCTGTCAAAATACTAACCATGAATGATAAGAAGGGATGGTTGAAGGGAGGAAAGGTAGTAACTTTCAGGGCCTGACAATGTTTACAGGTTAATCCATCTCTGCAGGTTAATCCGTCTCTGTGGTCTCCTTGTCATTTAAAGTTCTCCTGCCTTTGACACAGCATAAGAATGGGGAGCCATAACTGCTCAGAAACGGAAAATATTTCAGCCTCTGGGGTTCTGCCTGATCTGTGTCATTGCCATTAAATGTAAACTGCCCTTAAACAGGCATCTTCAAGAGAAAACTACTGAGTGGGAGAGAGGGAGCTGAGACCTCTGTGGCTTGCCTTCTGGTGCTTTCTCTCTTTCATCAGTGCAGATGTTACTTTCCAGTCGGGTTTAAGAGAGAATCCCTACTGTTGAGAAGATTAAGGGATTAAACAGAAAGGGCTCCATTGCAAGAATTTCTCTTCCAGCTGGTGTTCAATTGGGGTAGAAAGTTTTCTGAGATAGGGAGATACAGATATGTTGTGCATACAGATATATTTGGCTCCTCTGATTAATTCAATGTTAATACAGTGTCACGTTTTCCCTTTGGAGAAAATTAGAGTAAGATAGTGCCACATACTGTCAGTCTTTAGAGGAAATCTGTAGGGACAATTGAAGTCCTGAAATTATTTTTTTCAGGCTTTTAGTTCAGACTCATGACCCTCCTCCCTTCCCCATGTAATTTTAACATTTTTTCTTTTAGTTTTATCACAAGTGTCAAAATTACAAATCTATGACTGGATAGAGTAGGTGAACTGTGAATTTTTCTCTCTTTTGCTGGGTTAAGCCCTACCTTTCAAGCTATTTTATACATAAAGACATTCAGCTGCCTCTGATCTTCACGAGCTTTCTCTTGGTTTCTTTAGAATACAAAAGTGGAGGCTCAAGCAATCCAAAGCCCATTGAAGTGAATGGTCTGTAAAGATTACAATGCCTCTTTCTTACCATGTCTTTTTTGGGGGCAAAGAGTGTGGTGCAGAAGACCGAGTGTATTGGGGAGGAAGAACTGTACCCAGCCTTTCCTCTTTGTTGGTGTTACAGGATTGCTAAGGCATTTTAAAAGTGGTTTGAACTTTAAAAACTCAGCTAAAATACAGAAACACATCTCATTTTGTATTACACTGAACAGGCACCCTGTGCAGTTAAGAAGGGTTTAAGAACAAACCACAAACTGGATTGACTGATCCCTGATACATGGCAAAATGTGCAGCTCACTACTGGCTTTTTGGTGCAACATTTTTACCCATGCTCCTTGCTCTACATTTATTTCTACCATGTCCCTTCTTTGGATTTACCTTTTTTCCTTCTTTCCACTTCCTTTCTAGAGGGTCTGATCAAGGAGGCCTGTTAAGAACATTGCCGTGTTCCAGTTCCAGTTTAAACATGATTATTACTGTGGACACTCCAATAACCTAATCAGCCTTCTTCCTCCATCAGACTCACATTCCCCCTATGGTTGTTTTACCTCCTAAATCTGATTTTCTGGGATAGGAAATTTCAGAATTGCAGAGTTTGGCTGCAAATAGAAAAGAATGAATTCCCATCCTTTCTAAGTGCCTTGAAGGGGAATTATAAAGGCTGATGCAGTCTCTTCTCAATTACTTATATGATTACAGGGGCAGTAGTCAGGACAAGGAGAAAAGATATCACATATTCTCTGTGCAAGTCACTCATATTTTATAGTCATTTACCCTTTATTTCATAATAGAAAAAGAAATCACCAGCACAGTAATTTCCTCCTATTTTCTTGATAACCACAACAAAGCCCTTATAGGGCTCATATATGGGTTCATATAACTTGAACTGGGCATGATTTAAACCAAGAAAAGGAGTGAAATTCTCAGTTCTCCACTGGACCTTTTTCAGCTGAGGTTTTATCTTTGGTTTTGTTTGCTTGATTGATAGTTTTGGGAGTTTTAAATGAAAATTAGCAGAATTGCAGTGCCATTAATACTCGCATGTTTGTTGATACCATCCATGCCGTTGTGGACAGCAGCAGAGCGAGTTCCTCAGGGACCCACAGATTCATTCTTCCTCAACCCCACCCATTGCAGCTGTCAAGCAGTAAATGAACTGGTTCCTCATATTAGTTTAGCACTGGCTTGTGACCTGTATTTTCCAGGGTGCATTATCTGCCTCCTTACCAGCACTGTGAGTCGCCCAGCCCTGCTCCTGTGGCCACTGCAGCCCCTGGCCAGCTGGAGGGTCCCAGCTGGTGTGCTGCCACCACAGCCCTGCTGGGCTCCACCTGCCTCAGACAACAGGGCTTGTCACTCAGGGCACACTGACACCAGCTATTAGTCGTGATGGACGCACACTTGACTAGTTCTGATAGTGGTATTTTCTTCCAGGCTCTGACATTATTTGAACAGATCACCTTTGTTTAGCACTCACCGTGCTCTCATTTGTCAAACAGTTGTCTTGAAACAATGTGACTGTATAAAGTTCCCAAATATGTCTATGTTTGAAGCAAGTTCTCTGTTTTTCAGTCCTTCAGGTGCCACTATCAGGAGTCTAAACACCTTTGTGAAAATACAGCTTGGAAATAATTAATTCCCTGCCTGAGCACTCAAGAAGATTTTCCTTATAGCTCCAAACTGCTGGGAGCATGTTCAGCTGCAGCTCAGTCAGAGCTCTGACTGTTCCCTACCTTTTATGACAGCTACTTTGGTTAAATGAAGTTTCTGGATGGGACATAGCAACATCGGTTTGAGAGGGTAAACTGGGTAGATAGACCCCTGTGTAGGGTATGTTCTTGATCTCTGGAAAACTGTCCACATTTCCTCATTCTGAAACCCTGATGGGAAGTAAGCAAGCTTCAGAGCCATGTTGCAGCAGCCTCTGGGCAATCAAGTTGGAGCTGTGTAGAAGTGCAGTCAGTCTTGCCTACATAGAATCACAGAATCATCAAGGCTGAAGAGACCTTTAGGATCGTCTGGTCCAACCGTCCACCCAGCACTGCCACTGTAACCCCGAAACCCCTTAACCACACCACCCAGCTCCAGATCCAAACACCTCCACCACCACCCTGGGCAACCTATTGCAATGCCTGACCACCCTAAGAGGGAAAAATATTTGTCTAATGTCTAATCTGAACATCGCCTGTCTCAGTTTAGGGCCATTCCCTCTAGTCCTATCACTGCAGACATGGCAGAAGTGACTGGCCCCAAAAACCTGCTTTCAGGGAGTGGCAGGGAGCAATGAGCCTCCCCCTGAGCCTCTCCTACTTGAAACTAAACAACCCCAGCTCCCTCAGCTGTTCCTCAAAAGATGTTTTCTAGACCTGTCACGAGCCTTGCTGCCCTTTGCTGGACAAGGCATGTCTGAGCAGTGCTGAAATGCAGCTCTGCCAACAATAAGATGGAAGATGGAAGCAGTCAGAAAATTGCCTGCCAGTGAGTACAATATGTATATTGTGGTGCCACAGTTCAGGAAGGAAACAGCTAACAACCCTTTCAGTAGCACAAAAAGAAGATAACATTTTGTTACAGTACATCATCTATATCAGCAATCACAAACTCAAAGGAGTATTGTGGATACACAGAATGGAAACCAGCTAAAGGTATCATAATACATTTTCATTCTCAGGCAGGCAATTATTTACGCACTTCTTGGAGAAATAATGCTTTTGAATGCATCAGCAAGCTGAAAATGAAACATGTTTTCAAGATTAGAGGGGACAAATTCCTGGTCAAATAGGAAATGTTTGTGTAATTTTTAAAATCTTAAGCTACTCCCACCCCTCTGCCCAAACACCCACCATTCATTTCAAGTCTGGTAGGAATTTTTTTTCCTGTTAACTGCTAGAGGGCTGCTAGGGGCTACCTACAGCAACTCAAAGCAGGACTGCCACCAGCAATAAATTAGATCATCTGTGGCTTTGTTTAGGTGAGTTTAGGCATGATTTGTGGCTTTGCTATTAACTACCAGATGTCTCTGTACTGTGCTGGGGATGGATTGTCACAGAGGTGGGCTCACTTCTTACAAATACAGAAAATAGCATATTCTGGTGAGTTTTACTATGCCTACTCCGTATGGCTCATATAATGCTAACAGTATGTGTGCACACATCAGCAGAGATGATGAACTAAGATATCTCACCAGATTTTAAAGCTACTGGACACTAAGAATATCTGTATTTGGGGTTCCACACCACACCTGAGAGCAGTGCTCTACAGAATTATCAAAGAACCTGATTAGTGTAATGAATTTTGATTCTGTCCAGAAGCTGTGACAAATCAGTTTGCTGAGCCAGTATCACTTGAGGAGTACACAGGCCCATAGTAATTCCTAGTGAAATTAGAGGAGGAAGAAAACTGTCATTGCAGAAAAATAAACTTGCATGCTGAAATGTACACTGCATGGAGAAACTGAGCTTTTTTATTTTACTCAGCAGGACCATGTGGTGATAAAGTGGGATTGCTCTGGCATTTCAGAATTGCTGTTCTATGTTGTAACACGGTCCTCAAAATGTCACAGCCTTGAGGAAGTGATGGACTGGTTTCTTAGCAGGAGCAAATCTCCAGAGCTACCCTGGGTGCACTGATTTGCACCATGTGGAGATTCTGTCATAATTTTAGACCACAAAGAAAATAATTAGGGGAACTAAGTTTATTAAATTTTAATAAAACCTTTGCTTTTTTAAAACTTACGCATTTCCTTATCTTTACTTCTGAAAGGGTGCATTTGTGTAGAAAAAGGTTGGACTGGGCTAACCCCCTTTGCACAAAACAGCACAAGCCCCTACATGGCTGTGTGTGATTATTACATTAACACATCTCTATGGTTACACCACAGAAACCTTTAAGTGTGAATGCATTTTTTCTTTTAAGTACCAAGATGTTCCTGATGGAAAAAAAAATGACCTCTTCTTGGCTCCTGAGATAGAGTCAGGGATGTGATTAATGCTGACTGTATTCCACTGTTTTTCCCTGAAGACTAGCTATTAATATTTTCCAGTGATGTATGTCCTTTCACTTAACCACAGATGGGTGGTCAGCAAGGTATCTAAGCCCATATTTTGTCTTTAAAAATCACTTTCACTGTACCATCACACATATGGCCTTTGACTCAGTATCCATGGACTGATCCCTTCCAAAAATGCATGAATGGATACCTCATCCCATCTTACTTTTTTCCCCAGATCTGCTGTTTAAAGCAGTTCCAACAGCCTGTGAAATGATGGGTATTTCTAGATTTGGTATATTACTGGGTTAATTCATAGTGGCAGGCTGCTGAAAAGCTTTACTCATCTGTTATTACATGCTCTTTGATGTACAGCCTTGAGAAGTTGGTTTGATTTGGCTTTATTTTTGGTTCCATCAGTTGTATCATTGGGCTGGCCCAACAAAATAGCTGACACTTTCAGAAAGATGCACCTCTCATTTTCTTTTAAGCAAGCATATTAATAGAGAAGAAAGGTATCCAAGATCCAAAGCCATGCTTTGTTACACAGATGTGCACATATAAATAAAACAACCCCCTGAAACAAATTGAACCACAACAAGAACAGAGCAGTGGAACAAAACCAAGATACTGATAGGTGAGATAAATTAAATAAAAGGCTTGAAAGTAAAATGGGTTGATAGAAGTTTCCTCACTCTTCACTCAGTCTAGCAACTTTCAGTTTTTTCCCAAGATCTATGAATTTCTTATGGTCCTCTCTAGATTCTTAGGAAAGAATGAGCTTTCTGCTCATCAATTCCTCATTCTGTGTCCTGGTGCCCAGAAGTTGAAATGTCCTGTTAGAGTCAATTTTACAATGTATATTCTTTAAAAAATTATGTTTTATAATTTCCAGTAATTTACATGCATTTTTTGAGCCTTGCAATGATTGGACCCTCTTGGCACTAACAGATATGCATCAAGAGCATGCTTGCCCATGAATTAGTGTCCAGTTCTCTAATAATATCCCAAACACCCCAGTTCAGTTCTTCACAATAACTGGTAAGATTAAGTTTGCTGTTTTCCTTCATGCAAACAAGTGATAGAATGTAGAAACCAGTGAACATGCCCCTGGGGTCTTGGAGTCTGGGCTTCATCAGGGGTTCAAGCAAATCTCACAGCCAAATCCACAAACTATCAGAGGCACAGAGTCATATATACATGTTTTTCCCCTTCAAGAGACTCTTTTTGCCCTGAAAAGCCAGGACAAAACTGTTGTACATGTAATTTCTAAAACTGCCTCTTCACCTCTTGGTGAGCGACCATTTTGATAGAAATGTCAGTATTTCTGCCTTTGAATAATTTTGATGAAAGAAAGGGTAAAAATTGTCCTCCTTTCTAAAGAACTAATAGCAAGTGGCGTCCCTCAGAAAATTTTCTTGGAAGCGCCTGTCCGCCAAAGACATATAATGAATGCTCCTGTTGCCAGGAGGCAATTGATATCTTCACGTGGAGGGTTTAATAAATTGAAGCACAGTGGTCAGCTTCCCAGAAAAATGTCACAGAAGGGCAGGTGTCAGGGAGAAACTATAGTAACATGGGAGGCAGGTACAGAGAATAAGCAAAGTCCAGACAAATTAATTCCTGCTGCAGTTTACCATCCTAAAATTGCATGAAAATGGAGGTGAGCTGAAAACCTAAAATGCTTTTGCAACAAATAAATTGGTAAGATTTTGGAAGACCTGTATTATTTAATGAACATGGTCTGAGTATGTGAAGCCAAAAATTTAATTTAGTTGTGGGTTATTTTTTTGTGTTGCAAGACTTGGGACTATGAAAACTATCTAATTAATTTATTGGGGTATTTTTTGCCTATGATTATTTTCTTGCAGTGTCTGCAGCCTTCCAGAGCCTGCACAGAAGTGCACATGAGTCAGGAAAATTAAGGTAGTTGTAAGCAAGTTCTGGACACTATGATGATACCAATGATCATGTAAATCAGCCAGCTCACTCATTGATGTGAAAAGGTAAAAAATAAATAAGACTTATTTTTAACTTAGTTCACTTTAGATGGTCATAATTGAATGAGTATAAATATTAGAGATGTGGATATTTTTCCTAAATATTGCCCAGACCATGATATTGATTTCAAAGGATGGCTCCTTACTAAAATCAGTAGCTCTGCCTAAGAAAATCAGAGACAACCTCAAAGAGCAGAAATGATATTTGGATTTATATGTTCAAAGAACCCTAGATTTAGGGTTTCTACTCATCTTAGTATATTTTAGAGGTATTTAAAAACCACAGCTAAAATTGAGGTGGTTGGATTTAGGCTCTTTAAGACTGCTGCTGAATTTTGAACTGGTTTCTTAAGAGTTTTTTGGGTTTTTTTATCTGCAAAGACCTGGCAGAGCTGATTTAATCTCTAATGGCAAAAGCAAGGCAGAGCAGTACACTCCTTCTGTTGCTTTTGGAATCGATAATGTCATCTGCTGCATCAGAAGAAACGTAAATCCTTAAATTTAGATGTCTGGAGCACAGTTTAGCTGTTCCTGTCTTACTCTGGTATTTGAAATACTTTGCAGTGTGAGCACCCAGGACTGATGCCTGCTTCCTAATGTACCAAATGCTGGAGACCCTGTGCTCTCTATGTTAACAACTCTTTAGTAGGATTTTTTGTGCTTGGTGCCCTCTGAGCAGGCAAGACTGTGTGTAAGACCACAGAAAGTAGATTTGGCCAAGGTTTTTATAGAAAATGCAAATGTTTTACGGTTGTTGAGTAACATTTTATGTTGCAATGAAAAAGACAAGCTATGTTTACCCTTTAGCAATAACAGATGGTTATTGTAGGGTGTGGGGAGAAGAAACACAGAAGAATGGGTTGTTTCCAATGGGGATTTTAGCGTACATGGAAATTAAAAATATGTGGGGATGAAGGTGGAAAAATAAGTTCTAAGGAGGCAACATGGTCATACATGACGTTATTCTGCAGATGAATTCTCAGTTTGGAGCCATGTTCATTCACATTTTCTTTTGAATACCCAACCTGGACTTCCAAACACATGCATGAACATATGGCAGTCTTGTGTCTTCAGTGTCTTTAGCTGCTAAATTGCATTCCAAGAAGCTTCAACTACCTCAAGTCTTGTCTTCAGAATAAACTTTCCTGGGAAAGGGGTTGTAGGGATAGCTACAGGGCTATTCTGGGGTGATAGTGGGAAATGACTGACTTGTTGGCAAAAGAGGAAGGATAAGACATAAGGATGTGTCTTAAGGTATCATTCATTAGAAGAAAAATTGGAAATTTTGGAGTTCCTGTTCAGACGCTTAGACCTACCATGTAAACATTAGGAAAATTCCATTAATACACTGAAGTTCTCTATGAATAGCTTGATTCTTACCTCATGAAGTTGTCAAGATTTCCAGGTCCCAAGCCACCTTATCTCCACCAGAAACAGGGCTTCCTTGTTCTGCTTTCTCATAACAGAGCAGATGCCAGGCTGGATTGCTGCTGGGGCAAGAAAGCTCTCAGGGAGTACAAACCTGATGCAGGCACAATCCTAATGGCTACAAGGTGTGCTACATGATACAGGAAATGGGGCCCATTTCTTCTGCTCACTCAAGTGTTAATTCTCTTCAATGAGAAATTAAAAGAATAAGACCTATGTGAACAGGGGAATACAAGTTGAAATGGGGTTGACCCACTTTCTTTCTTTTCTTATGCAGCACCTCCTAAATCATGCCAGGGAAGATGGATTATACTTTCAGTCATGAGATAAACCTGTAAACTAGTTCTTGTCTGCAGCACTTGTGTATTATAGATCTTGTGTCTCCTGAAAGATGAATAATTACAGTCCCTGGGGATACCCTCTTTCAAAAATGCAGTCATCATGGATTCTGCAGTGTGGGATAGCTGTATGGACAATGATGATAAAGCGAACAGCCTTCTTGTCCCCAACAGGCATGAACGTGAAATGGGAAGAGAAAATAGTTCTCATTAGATTAATGAGCAAGGCTTCCAATTTCTGGACAAGTTTCTGTTTCCTTTGCTTTGATGAAATAAATACAATTTGATAAGGACAACCTTGTACCATTTGCAAACACTCTGATTTAAAGCAGACTTCTCCCAAAACAATCTCCTATGGATAGAATAGATCCTTCAGAATAAATTGACTGGATTTTCTTCACCTCTTTTCCTGTTTGGCAATCTGTCTTCATTGAAAACTTGGTGAATCAGATAACAAAACATAATGAGTTGTGCATCATAAATCTGTAATGTATCTCATGGATGAATTCTTCCAAGTGCATGTGACATTTACCCTATATTTAGAATGTTGGGCATACTCATTATCCAAGTCCTACACAAAGAAGAGTTTATAAGAATTCTCTTCAAGCATATGCTCTGAATATAACATACAGAGGTGCTACACAGGGTCTCTTTTCAGGAACCTTTTTGAAGTGTCTATTGTAAAGAACATAGTGCAGAAGACACAGCCATTGTTATGAAGCAAATGAGCTTTCCAAGTTGAGACATCTTTTGGGGTAGATGGAGAGTTCGTTGCTACCATGCAAAAATCTTTAAGTGATACTTCTCTGTCTGCCTCTGGTGCCATGGAACCATGTAGTTATCATAACTGGTACAGCTGTACTCTTACTTTGTTACCCTTTGTGGTACTAACTGGCATAATGGTCACACAGACTAGACCCAGCTACCCTGCCACCGAGAGATGCCATGCTCTCAAAAGGAAGCAGAATACAGTCAAGCTTAAATTGCAATATTCTCCATCATGCTCCCTTTTACAAAGAATCAGACATCTCTTCATCAATGCATTGGCCTAGGATTGATCTGGGTAGAACAAAGGAAACAGGATTTAATAACTATGCAAGTCAAAATGACCTTTCCAGAAAGGTGACAACAGCTGCAAGTGCATAGAGACACAGAGCTTGGAATCTTTGCACACATGCAAGGAAAGCTCACCATTTTGCCTCTGGCATTTGGGCTCAAAGTGGGAAAAGGACCAGAGATGTCTTCAGCTACCTCATTAAGTGGAAGCACAGCTACTCTCCCAGGAGTAGGGCAGGGTGTTTGTCACTCTCCAGCTTAAATGATATATTTCAAAGCCACCGTTCTTAGCTTCCAACAATACCTCAACCTTGAAAAGAGTTTCTGTGCAAAAAAACTTGAAACAGCAAAACATCTTCTAGCTCTAGGAAGACAAAAGATGATCAGCATTTACAAAGATTAGAGCACAGACACAATAGGGACATGCATTCAAGACGTGCATTTATATTTTTATTGCTGCTTGTATTATTGCAACCACCAATACTTTTGTTATTATCATGATGAAGGCAAATACAAAAGGCCTCTGAATATGCTCCTCGATATACAATACCTTGTCTCTCCAGAATGACAATGATTATACAGAAGTGGAATGGAAAACAGCACTATGAAGTAAAGTCCCAGCATTTAAACTCCATCAGTCCTTAAGCAGTGACTTTGGGACCCATCCAAAAAACCAGGATGTATTGATTAGACATGGGAACATAAAAAGCACATACTTGCTAAAGCTTCAAACACAGAAACCAAATAAGGTCTTGTCCAATATTTATCATGTTNTGGCCATGGTACATTTCCTGGTGGTAATCTGCCCCATATTGTTTTAGAAAATAGCATTTAACCATTCAATATTTTGCTTGTCGACATTGTGTCACAAAGCAGTGTTCTGTCAAGCAGTTTGAAAAGGGCAATAGCTTGCAGAGTGCAGACAAAAAAACATCACCAACAAACAAATAAAAGAAAAAGATTCATCTGAAGGAA
>VZTT01059710.1:12421-27908 GCA_013400855.1 Buphagus erythrorhynchus | reverse complement strand
TGGCCATGGTACATTTCCTGGTGGTAATCTGCCCCATATTGTTTTAGAAAATAGCATTTAACCATTCAATATTTTGCTTGTCGACATTGTGTCACAAAGCAGTGTTCTGTCAAGCAGTTTGAAAAGGGCAATAGCTTGCAGAGTGCAGACATAAAAACATCACCAACAAACAAATAAAAGAAAAAGATTAATCTGAAGGAAAACAAACAAAAAAATATGCAAAATCCCCAAAATTCTGGAGATTTTGGCTTGTTTCTCACAGTGAGTCATAAAAGAAGTCCAAGAATGGACAAGTTCAGAACCTGACAGGACACTGCATAGTTGCTCTAGAAAAAGACTTACCCAAATATGTGCAGCCTTCTGTAGTCCAAGTCTGTCTTCCAAGACTGAAGATACCCCCATCCCACTCTGCTTCCCACAGCCCCTCCGTGTTCCCAGGGTGGGGATCCCACAGGAGAAGCAACCCTCAGCTGGCATCAGGTGGAGAGAAGGGAGAAAAAGTGTCAAGAAATGGTGGGCTAGCATGCAGCCAGATTATTTTACATGTTTAAGGGGCATTGCTGCTACAATGGGAGTGATAACATCAAGTAAAGAAAGAAAAAGGGATTGTGTGAGTTCCCTGTGACATGTGTGAGACAGGAGAAATGGCTTTAAAAATTCCCATGAGCTGAGAAACCATGTCCAGGTCTAATTATTATGGTTACTCTTCCCAGAGCTGAAATACAAAAGCTGCTGGCAGAGCTGTGGGAGTGAGCCAGAGTGGCTATCAGAGAAGTGAGCAGCAGGAGGAGAGAGGGAGCGGGTAATAGAAATAGGTCACTCCATCAGATCAGATCAGTCTAAATCAAGCCTCACACCTTGTCAGAAGTTAATAGTCTCAGACTGAGAGGGAAGGTTACAGTGTGATGGGAAAAGCAACCCAGCAGCCTCCTCCAGAACACTGCAATTTGTTCAAGCTGTAGATATATTTTACCAATTATCTATTGCAACTCTACCTTGTCAGAGTGTTTGTTTTGTTTTTTCTCCCTTAAGTAAAGATATTGCTTGTCAGCAATTTGATCCCTGTTTGCAGTGGATTAAGCTCTTCAAGCATGACAAAGTACACTCCAGCTTTCCTAGATTTTCTGGGGTGCACTTCCCTAAAATTCACACTTTGTGTCTGTAGCTGCCAACTGAGTCTTGGTAGGGGGGGATACACACCCCTAGTTTTGGAGGGATACACACCCCTAGTTTTGGAGGCTACAGCTTTGCATGCACTCATCTGTTATTAGTGGAAAATTTTGCCCTAAGGTTTATCAGGCTTGGGAAGAATTGGAACCATTCACAAGTCAGGACCTAATGCCCTTCTCTGCATATCCTGGACTGGCAAGAGAATAAGGCAGTGAAGGTACTCTCACCAGGGCCGTTCCTCCACTGACCATGTCCAAAGGAAGAGGCTCAATCTTTGGCTTTCAGGAAACTCTCAAGGTCATAATGCAGTGTCCCTAGCAAAAATTATGTTCTGTCCTAAGTATTTAGTTCCTAGATTTCACTTATGGCTTCCTTGCTTAGTAGGATGCAGTAGGAGAGGGTGGTGCCTGAGCCTTGCAAGGGAGACTCCGACTTCAGTCAGTCACAGCATTTCTCTGTCAGCCATGGTGGTCTTACAGACTCAGCCCACCACCTTAATTTTCAAGATTTTTTTGAGAGCTCATATTTAAGGAAACAAGAAGGGGTGGAATATCTGTGTGGTCTTGCCTGCTTTATCAAAATATAAAATATCATTGTGCCAGATGTAACATGCTCTGCAATATAGGTGATTAATTATTATATAAAGTGATGGAGAGAGAGGAAAAGACGGGGAGAAAGACTGCTAGGGCTAAACTTGTGGATTTAGGAATTTTCAGGATGAGGATGAGACCTGGACTGGGAAGGGAAGGGAAGGGAAGGGAAGGGGAAGCTTAATGTTCCCAGGAAGGGTTATTCTCACATTTCTTTGTCCTGCTGTTCTGAGAAGGATCTTTTGCTTGGCTTTATTCTGTTTTCAACAAAATATTGGTTTCTGTTCTTGATGTGGCTGCTGTTGAATTCCATCCTACCCTGCAGGTGTTGCCTTCATCTCTGAAGCAGGCATGCCTGAGCCCATCTGGGTGTGGGAGGACACTAGCCTCCTAACATATTTTACCAAAATCAGGTGCTGACCTGTAAAAATAAAACAGAATCCCAGATACTACATTTTCATGCATGGCCTTTGCCTTATCATGCTGCTCCTCCTTGCCCCTCCTATTCTGGTGTGCAGGGTATACAAGGAGGTGCTTGTATAGTCTCTAATATTTTAAAATACATCAGAAGTACTATATAGCAATAGAAGCAGGTACATATGCATTTGTGTGTGTGTGTGTGCACCCATCACCCTTGCCTACCAGATTAAATATACATGAGTATATTTTCATGAGTTGCTCAAGAGTTTTTCAGTTCTTTCCACTGGCTGAGCCTGCAAAAATGCTCTTATTGGGTAGAGTTGTGTGCTTTGGAGGTAAAGGACATAAATGTTTTGACAGCATGCATATATTCATCCTGAGTATAGTTACACCAATTATTTTACCATCTGAACTCACTCAGCTGAAGAGTTCCCTTATTTGTATTAGCATCTAGTATAGGGAATGAATTTTCTTTGACTCTGTTTTGATACAGTCCACTAAAGGAAGAGGTTAAGGTGGTAAACATGGCAGAAACTGTACATGTGCTCAGGTCTGCAGAAAGATATGCAGGGAAACGAGTGAATAACACCACCCCAGGGAGCTGCAGGGAGCATTAATTCATGTGCTCTTCTGCTGGCTGCTGCCGATTGTATCCCCAGTGGAAATACTCCAGGTCACTGGAGAGGTGAGCCCTTATCACTTCCCCAGAGCACGGCAGTCGCTTTGCATCTCCCTGCTCCAGATGGGGCAAATCAGAAAAGTCTTGGAAAGGATGTAACTGTCAAGAGCACCAACCTGGTGGCAGTTGAGTTATTACAGGAAAATGGAGTACAAGCCTTGCAATGAGCCCAGTAAAAGCAAAAGGGAAGCATCATTAAAAGGTGCATTGTTACAGACACTTTACAGAGTGGTGCTCCCTTGAGGGGAGAAGAGCCCTGACCAAAGCTCTTGTCTTTCTTGCCTAAGATGGATTGGCAAGGAGATGAAATCTAGAAAAAGTTAGAGCCAAGATTAATAGCAAAAGTACAGTTAGTAACTTCACAGAGCATATCCACAAGATAATTTATGGCAGCAAAGGAAGGAAGGGTATGTACCATGGTAAGTGTTTGTATAAAAGAAGGGCAGTTCTGCAGAACAGACTTATAAATACAAAAAATGAAAAATGAGGATATTTTTACATTTCCATAGTTGAAGAGATTTGAAGGCACTACTCATTCTTTATTTTTTACAGAAACAGCTCTCTCTATTAATTCTTCACAAGGGTTGGTTGCCCCTACAAGGAGATTTTTTGGAATTTTTTCTTAGTTGCTTTCCTAGGAACAGTGTCACTCACACTTCAGTAGCATCAGCTTGATGTTTGATATGTGTAAGCAACTGGGAGCCAAAAGTGGACCTATGTCACTTTGATTTTTCTCTTGGGCAGTTGAGAGACCAACTGACACCCAGTCAGGATACAAAATCATCCACAGACTAGGGCATTTAGAACTAGAAGGTTTGTATATTGGCAAAATTGCTGATCACTTCTTCACTCTTCAGTGCCTGCTTTACCTTTGATGGCAGCAGGCTAACCTGGAACATCCTTGGAAATTAGAGGCACTAGGTGGGTTGATTCAGCTCTCTAGGTTTGCTTGAAACAAGCCTAGTGGCTTTCTCTCAGTGTCTCAGGAGTACTTAAGTCCACCTTCCCTGGGAACCAGAACAGCCTCAGGTGAGCTTCTCCTCATCATGCTCGTTCAGCCATGCAGCTTCGAGTGGGGAAGAGCAGAGCAATTTCCCTTGCTAATACTTGTCATTACCCTGGACTTCCAGAGAACACACTTTGGCCTCTTCAGGGATCTGCTTGATAAGAGCACTGTGGGATAAAGTCTTGGAGCGAAGAAGGGCCCAAGAGAGCTGGTTGACATTCAAGAATCACCTCCTTCAAGCTCAGGAGAGATGCATCCCAACAAAGAGAAAGTCAGACAAAAATGCCAGAAGTATGGCATGGATAAAATATTTGCTCCTGAACAAACTCAAACACAAAATAGGAAGCAAGGACAGGTAGCCTGAGAGGAATACAAGAAATTGTCCAAAAAGCCAGGTATCAGGTTAGGAAAGCTAAAACCCTGATAGAATTGAATCTGGCCAGGGACATCAAGGGCAACAAGAAAAGCTTCCATAGGTACATCAGTGATAANTGATCTTTGAGGTCCCTTCAAAAACTACACATTCTATGATTCTATGATTTAGTCCATGACCTGATGAGATGCATCCATTAGTTGTAAATGAACTGGTGGATGAAGTTGCTAAGTCACGGTCCATCATATTTGAGAAGTCATGGGAGTCTGGTGAAGATCCCTCTGACTGGAAAAGGAGAAACATAACCCCCATTTTTAAAAAGGGGAAAAAGCTTCAAGTATGTGTCACCATCACTGAACCAGAGCGTGGAGGATGCAGGGCTGCTTTTAAGTCACTAAGAATAAGGTATGTGATGGAGTGGCAGTGGACACTACTCCATGTAAACATTGACTCAGTTTAATAGCAGGGAACTGACTAGCTGGAAGGCTGCACAGTGCCTCCAGATTAGCAATCAGCTACAGCCAGAGTTGGGAGGATGCTACTTCCAGAGTCCAGCTATATATTTCTTTTGCCAAGGCCAAGAGTCAAAAGATCCCAAGCACGCTGGACATTAAAAAGCAAGTTCCTTGAAAGACATGTTCACTAAGCTGTCAGGGAGCTGTTAGCAGGGAAAGGACAGGCAGATAGACAGACTCCCACAGGGGCCTGAAGAAGCAGAGCATGCCTCTATACTAGAAAGAGGTCAGAGGAGCAGCTAACCCTGGAACTGTGACAAATCCTACGTCTCAATCTCTTCTACACACTGACTTTTCCATCTCTCTAATCCTCTTTGTCACCTGTCTCCAAGCCCTTGTTATTCTTACCATATCTCTTTTCCAATCTGAAATAACCAGAATGGAACAAAGGTCTTCAATTTATATAATGGAACAAAAATAATACTAAAAATTCTTCCCCACAGAGTCTAAGACAATGACCAGCATAAAATAGCAAGGTTTTCAGTAAGCTGCGTGGACCTTCGTTTTTTCTAAATGGTTACAGTTAATTCAGAACCCGGCAATTCATATAGGTAGTTCAAATAGTATCTCTCACATTACCTTGCAGTTGTTCTTTGCCATCTCAGTTCCAACTCTCCTCATTGATTACCAGAGAGGTACCAGTGCAGCAGCTGATGTTTCTCAACAGGGTATAAAGAGATGGCCAATCTGGGAGCAACAAGGCAGGGGTCTAGAGAAACAGGAGTATTGGACTCTTAGGAAAGCACTAGGTGCAACTTATGTAGGGAAATTTAAACATATATAAATTTCACAGTGTTGATACTTTTACTATGTTCACCATCGTCTCCTATTCCCACTCTGGGCAGGCTCACTGTGACTGAAACACAACAGCATGCATGGATAAGGAGTGACAGCACCACTGCCAAGGCTTCTGGCTTTATCTAATTTGGAGAAGTGTCATCTTCTTCAATTCCTTGGTTCCCAGCCCTGAAAGTGTTGGGAGTTGCATCTGTCAGCTGCAAAAGAGAGCCTTCATCCTGAGCCTGGGATGGCTGTGGGAAAGCCAAGGCAATACAACTGTGTTAAGTCACATGCTGCTCTTGGACCCAGCAGGGTGATGGGACAGATCTCCTCCCTGCAGTCACCTTATGGAAGTGGCTGCTGGTTTTCCTTCCTTACGGGCTTGATCCTGTCTCCACTGGGAACAGGAAGACTCTAATTTTCCCTTTCCTGTGTCCTCTCACCTCCTTTCTTCCACTGATGTTGCTAATATGTTGGCTTCTGCCAGTGATGCCTGCTGTTTGAGGCTAGTGTGCCTGGGTAACAGTGGTAACAAGGGACCTTTTCTTCTACCATGTTCCTCTCCCTTGCTCCACCCTCAGACCCTCTTTCCACCTCTGCATCCATTTTCAAGCCCATTCTTCTTCCTCTGCTCTTCCTCCCAGCTATGTCAGAAAAAGGAAAATATGTAATATTCAGAAAAATCCAAACTATTGATATTGCTGCTAATTTCAGCAGTGATTCTTTTTCAGGCTCACGCTGTGAGAGCCAACTTTTATTGCCCATTATAAAACAGTATCTCCTAATGTGGGAGTGCAGTGCTCTGTGCTGCCAATAAGAGGACATTTAGCCTGGAAATTTGTGAGTGCAATTTATTGTCAAGCATGCCCCATGCACACACACACAGGTAATGATGGTGTTAGCCGTCTGACAAATTACAGGGCCTTGCACATTTGACCTCCTCCCCTGCCCTGTGTGCGGTATCGCATCTCCCAGGGGGTTCATCCTGACATCCCACCTCGGAGCAGCTTCCAGCTGCTGCCATTTTGGATATCCTGCCTATTTATTTCTTTCTTTCCAAAGATCCTCCCTGCTCTCACCCCTGGGGTTATTCTGTTTTCACTGCTGCTGCATGCAGAGCTCAGTTTTGTGCCAAGCCTTGCCTGAGGATCAAATAAATACCTTATAATTTTACTGATTAGAACTGTGAACTTTATAACAGTGGTGGAAAGGAGAACATCAAAGACTTCTGCCAAGACATTTAGCTTTTGTCTTTAGCCCTGAATATTCCCCAAATAGCAGACTTCACAGCTGAGACCTTTTCTCTAGGAGACTTAATTGTGGGCATTTTATGAATCACTTTGGATTAATTAAATTTAATATTTTTTCCTTTCTGGTCTGTGTACAGTTCACCTTACAGTAACCAGAGCTTGAGAAGTACGAAGATCTCAAAATGGTCCCAATAAAGTTTTAAAAGTGTTTGCAAGCATTGCCAAAATAGTTTTGCTTTAAAATATTCCGTGTGCAGTGTCTGATTCAGCATATCTTTTTTCCTGGATTTTAGTACAAGTTAAGTACTTAACTGCTGCATAGTAATAGATTAAAGCACATGTTTAAACACTTTGCTGAATACAGTCCATACAAAATACATGATGTACTGCAAGGTTTTTTCTTCACTCATTCAGGGATGAAAGGACACATTCACCAGTGGCCTTGGCACTTGTGACTAAAGAAGGCATTTCACATTCAGATGGGTAAACATTTTATGTCACACAATAAATGTCCTCATGCTGTCCTTCTAGTGTGTTTGTTTGTTTGAACATCTTTATCCTAGCCCTCAGCAAAATGCTTAATTAGACAAGTTTGTATAGTAACATGGTAGTAAATAATCTCAAATTACAGGGCTGTGTTTTCAAAATTTCAAATATAAAGATGCTTGCATTGCTAGAGCATGTTAGTAGGAGTCAATCCCTGACATATATTCTAATTGGTATTTTGTGATTTTAATGACTAAATTTTGATAAACATCAGTGTTAGTCCTGCTTCTCTGCCTAAGATTGTTTGGGTTTTAGTCTGACCATTTGCAGACTTTTATTCACTTGCTCCAGCTTCCTCCATTTCTTTTTGGTTCAAGAAGAGTCACGTCCCATTCTCCCTGCAAAGCAAAGGCTTCCCTTTGCTCTTCTGAACCTGCACATGGCAATTGTAATCAGTAATGAAAAATCAGCAAATAACAATTTAAACAGTTGCTTTTCAGTAGAATGAGTGCTGGATCCTCTTGGGCAAGCAGGGCTGGTGACGAGCCTGTCAGCCAGGAACTCTCATGCTTGGCAGGCTGATTTACCTGTCTGATGTTCCTGCTCGTTCTCCATCATAAAATAAAAACACTTCACTTGTCAAACATCTTCCTTTTCTGGGATGTGTCTCGCACGCACACTGCTCGTCCATTTGAAACCCGGCTGTGCCTCTAGCAGTCAATCTGACAGCTTAGCCAGACTTTGTCCTAAAGAGATTTCCCAGTAGCCCACTGAAGCATCTCAAAAACATGCGGCCTGCACAATGAAAATATTTTTTTATGCCTTATTTTTCGTAACAGAGAATTAACTCTTTGCAAAACAGATCAGGACTTTTGAGTTCTTTAAGACAGGAAAAAGAACCAGTCTTCTCGACATTGAAATGTCCAGGCTAATCTTTATTGTCTTGCTCCTGTAACAGCTTGTATGGAGTAAGCAAATCTAGAGATGTGCTAATGGTGGATCTGGCCACACAGGCTCTGTGTGGTTGCTCTTCAGTGACTCTAACTTTGGGATAACTCTTCAGACCATACTGCCTCACTGTTTCCTGCCATCAGTATTTCTCCTTGGCCCAGCTTTGAAGCTGATAGCCAAGCCTTGCTGTATGGCCAGGATGGTCAGCCCAGGCTCCTGCCCCAAAGACAGGTGCCTCAGTACTTCTTCTCTCATCCAGCCTTTAGGGCAGCAAGAAGGGAAGTGAATACAAAGAAGCTCAGCTTATACTTGTTCTTTCTAATTTAGGGGTAGAGGACTTGCACAAAATCACAGAATATGCTGAGTTGGAAGGGACCCACAAAGATCATCAAGTCCTACTCCTGGCCCTGCACAGCACCGTGCCCAAGAATGATACCACGTGCCCAAAAGTATTGTCCAAGCACTTCTTAAGCTCTGTCAGGCTTGGTGCTGTGATCACTTCCCTGAGGACTCTGTTCCAGTGCCCAACCACTCTCTGGGTAAAGAACCTTTTTCCTGATATCCAACCTAAACCTCCCCTGACACAGCTTCAGGCCATTCCCTTGGGTCCTGTCACTGTCACCACAGAGCAGAGATCAGTGCCTGTCCCTCCTCTTCCCCTCCTGAGGAAGTTGTACCTGCACTGAGGTCTCCCCTCAGTCTCCTCCAGGCTGAACAGACCAAGTGCCCTCAGCTGCTCCTCACATGGCTTCCCCTCAAGGCCCTTCCCCATCTGCATAGTTCTACTTTTGACACTTTCTAATAATGTCTTTCTTATATTGTGTCACCCAAAACTGCCCCCAGCACTGGAGGTGAGGCTGCCCCAGCTCAGAGCAGAGCAGGACAATCTCCTCCCTTGCCTGGCTGTGATGCTGTGCCTGATGCACCCCAGGACAGGGTTGGCTCTCCTGGCTGCCAGGGCACTGCTGGCTGATGTTCAACTTGTCATTGACCAAGAATGCCAAGTCCCTTTCTGTGGCACTGCTTTCCAGCATCTCATTCCCTGCTCTGTCCGTACATCCAGGGTTGCTTCATTCTAGGTGCAGAATCCAGCACTTTCCCTTGTTGAACTTCATGTGGTTTGAGATTGCCCAGTCCTCTAATTTCCCTCTCTGCAGGGCCTCCCGCCCTTCGAGGGAGCCAACAGCCCCTCCCAGTTTTGTATCATCTGTGAACTTGCTTAGAATTCCTTCCAGTACTGCGTCCAAGACATTCATGAACGTGTTGAAGAGCACATCCACCCCACTCAGTTATTTTGGTAGGACAAGTACCTAGTGCTTTTTAAGGAGAGCTCCCAGTCTGGGGACAGACTGTTTATTGAGAGAGTTTCTTTCCAACCCTGAGTTGCCAATGATTGACTTTTGCTCTGAATCCTCAGTGTTTTTGCCAGTACCATTAGGATTTTGGGGAAACACGGACCATAGGGACAGATCTGTGAAACTAGAGGCTGCCCAGTTTGGTGTATCTGAAGCTGCAAAGACAGGACCACATCCAAGAAGCTTGGGGAATGTTAATTATTAATACAACTGTTAACTTTTACATCTTGTCCCTACTGGAAGGATAAAGAGCGACCAAACTGCAGTTTCGTCAGAGTTTCTAGTGTGCACTGTCCTTTCCCCTAGCAGGTTGGGCTTCTGTCATTCCTTAAGCTCTGCAGATCTTTCAACTGGTCCCTCCCTGCAGCTGCTCCAGCTGCAGCTCTCAGTGAAAAGCTGGTTTTTCTCAGGAATCTGAAAAATATTTTAAGGCCTGAAGTTCCTGCCATGCAAATGAAGGTATGTTACACATCTTGTTCTGAAAAAGCACTGCTGTTCAATTAATAAGACAGTTATTCATCTCACACTGTAACTGTAGCCTGTAAGCCACTCACCATCTCCAGGTGTGTTGAATGAACCAATCTCATATTTAAGAATTTCTCAACAGTATAGCTGGATGCAACGATTTTGACAAAGATTTTCCAGCATGGGATTTTACAATACATATTTCTTCCTATGACCTGCAGTGAGAGGACAACCTTAGTAACTTAAACATCCATGTTTTTCCTTCTGTACCTGGGAAAGAGAAACACAGGGTAAATTAAGTGATTTTCCTGTGTTCAGCTGGGAGGACAGTTGGAAAACTGAATTGAAATCCAGAGTTCAATTCATCAGCTCACACCCTGGGCAATGTTGTCCACAGTGGAGACTCCCAGTGTACATAACTGGGGTGCAAAAGGGAGCACAAGACTGATTTCAGGAGATGATGCCATGCTTCTCTAGCTGAAGGCTGATGGAGTAACAGGATAAGCTAACTGTAGAGCAAAGTTAGCTTATCCTGTTATCTCTGAGGAGACTGAAAACAGCCATTGACAATATGAAGCCACCCCTTTCCTTGTCCAAATGATGCTCCAATTAGCACTTGGTTAATATTTAATATAACATATGTTTTAGCATTACAGTAATGTACCAGGACAAAGGGCATCACTATTTTGATAAGTGACTGAACTTTCAGTAGCAGAGAGGGAAGGGAGATTCTTATTTTTGAAGTAAATAAAAGGGTTGGCACACACTATGGCCCAAAATTTTAATTTCTTTTTTTTTACAATTATATTGAAGACAAACCAGATGACTCTTATGTTGGCTGAAGACCTTAGCTTTTGATTACTCATTTGAAAGCTTTTGCAGCTTAACAAATTACCACCCATCTGGTAAGCCATTCTCTCTAGCCCCATGTGTGCTCTTAGCCATCCTGATATCGTGAATTAAAGCACATCAGCATCAGTGGGTTGGCCTGTCTCTCAGAGGTGCTAATGCCATGTGTTTGGAAGGGTGACAGCACCCTTTGGCCAGGTGGTAGGAGCACACAGCCATCTGCTGAACTTCTGAAACATGTGGCAGAAAGGACTGGGAGTTATTGTCAAATCTCCACCTTCTGCAAGACAGATCCTGTGGGGTAAGGAAATGACAGGAGCTGCAGTCACAAAGCTTTTTGGGATCTGACCCAGCAATACCTCTGGCAGACACCTACAGTCTCCCACATGTCCAAGCCTGATAAATCACACCAAAGGCAAATAACAATGGCCAGCTGTTTGGTTCATTGGACAACAAGCGCTTTTCTTACTCATTTAAATTACTTAATTGTTTTGAGAAGGCCTTGAATTTGCAGATTATGCCTTGATTCAGCTTGCATGGACAGTGCTTGATGGAATTGATTCCCCACATTAATAAGAAGGAGCGGTGCCATGGTGTTCTTGTAGCCTGTACTTTCAGACTAAATAGCAAACATCAGAGAATGGCAGGACAGGGGGACAGTGGCGTTGAAGACATTGATCTGAGCTACATGTCTCCCAGAGATTTGTGTGGTTTTCTGCTGTAGACACAATCAAATATGCCAAATGGCTGCTAAAATGTAAATGTTAGCAGTCAAGGTCACCTTCCAAGGGATACCAAACAGTGTGCCCCAGGCAGGCCCCATTAGTGGCAGCACTGACAGCATTCCTATCGCCATCTCCTCCCCCAGTTCTTTCCTCCGTGCTGAGAAATATTCCAGAGGCAAAAGACTTTTCCATCTGATGCTAAAAAGCTGTTCCCTTTTCCCACCCAGCCAAGGCTCAAGTTTAATAAAAATCCTCATTAGTTGTCATCTAAATATGCAGGAGGTCGTGCCAAGTATTGCAGCTGAGTTAGGGAGAGCCAAAGCAGGTTCTCATTAAAGATGGGACCAGAACAAAACCTTGGGTCACAAGCCTATACTTCATGGAAATTGGGATCCAAGCTCTGAATGCCATTGATCAGAATGATCTCTTCACTCAAAGCCCTGGGTACTACCTGGCAGCATAATTGTAAACCCCTCAGAGCAACTCTTCGATTCAGCCATCCTGCATGGTGGAGTTTCTCTGACTGCTTCACTTTAATTATGGGATGGGAACCTTTAATTAATACAACATGACAGTGAAAATATAATCAGTTGAGTGGCCCCTGTTGTTTGTTCGCATGTTAATTTTGCATGCTTTTTTTTTTAACACACTTGTTTTTTAATTTTGTGCAGTTATGTGTGAAAGCCACTAGCAGCAGCAACCAAGTGTTCCACAAGGAGCCCGGGGGAACAGGGTGTTAATAAGTGCTGGGTTTGGCTCCTGAGCAGGCACGGGGGTGCTTGGAGATCGTATAAAACAAACAAGGTAGCTGGGTTTTTCTGCTAACATGATCATTAGGGAAGGACTAAAAAAAAAAATGATAGAAAATCAATGATACCTTTTATTTCAGCCTTTATGTTTCAGGGTCAACAATGTACTGAGATATCTGGGATCAAAAAGACACAGGTTTGCCATATAATTTTCCCGTGGTTAGCTCTAGGAAAAGTGATTCATTTTTTTAGAGAAAATCTCAACTCTGCAGCAAAGAGAAGCAGTTAAATGGCTGTACAAAAGGCCTGGAGTACAAAAGAGAAATCCTGAATCTGAAACTGTATGGCCAAGTATGCTCACCTTCCCTTGTAACTTAAAATTGCAGAGTCGCTCCCTGTTTAAACTTTGTTTCTTACTATGTTTTTGTAATGAGAGGTTCCACGTGCACCACAGCTTCCTTTCTGTCCAGGAGAGCTCTTGGGTTGCAAAATCCTGTAACTTTGAGCAGTGGAGATGCTGGTGGCAAAAACTGAAGCTGGAGCTTGAACACATTATCACATTTCCACAAAGTCCTCAAGACACAGTTCATGATAGCACTTTGCTATTGACAAAATACCATCTTGCCAAAACATTT
Organism: Buphagus erythrorhynchus; assembly: GCA_013400855.1. NCBI lineage: Eukaryota > Metazoa > Chordata > Aves > Passeriformes > Sturnidae > Buphagus > Buphagus erythrorhynchus. Next base: position 14,910 of record VZTT01059710.1, on the reverse strand, counting down.
TTTTCCATTAAGCCTATGAGTTTTGGACATGCTGAAAGCAATTTCATTGAACTTCAGGAAAATTTCAGCAGAAATAATACTTCTCGGCTGATTCTGCTCGCCAGCAGCACATGAAAAGCTCTAAGGAGTCCATGCAAGCCTTAAAAGTTGCTCTTCTGAGTGGCATCTGTGTTACACAGTGAAAAAGTAATGAAAAAAATTAATATTCCAATGGTCTTAAACATTCAGCTTCTTTTATTTTTCACTAAGCAATGTTTTTCTATGAACCACCTAGCAACTCTTGATCATAGAATTAGGAGCAGGTTAAAGTGGATGTGACCACTGCCAGAGCTGCAGCTCCTGACCTCCCATGTCTGTAGGTTCAGACAGTGTTTGTCTGAATCTTTGTGACAAGCTCTAGTCAACCACATGCACACAGAGCTAATAGCTACATGCAACACAAAGCACTGGGGCTACTGCTAATGGTAATTGTGTGATGTTGATAGCAAACTGGAACTCCAACAACCTTTAGAAAGCAGCTGAGAGCTAAAAATCAGAGTTGATGAACAAACATTAATATTTCCTTCAGTTGTGTGAGACTCCTGTGAAGATTTACATAATTAATCTTCAGCAAGAAAACATTTATAATGCAGTTTAATAATCTGGGTGATAGACAGGTCATGTTAATTACTATCTTGCTTCCTGGTTTTAAAAGCCATTGTTTCCAAGCTCTTAGTTTAGAAGTGAATAGCATGTATCAGCTTGAAGACAGCAAGTGTGCAGATGATTAATGCCTGAGTGCTTGGCAGTAACTGGGGATCTGTGAGAGGGGTCCAGGCCCTTGCCCTGCCACAGGCTCTACACATGACCGGGGAGAGCAAGTGGCTTTGGACACAGCTCTGCGTAGCTGATATCCCAGCAATCAATCTCTGTTACCCCAGTTGCAGGTTCCATCACATCCCTCCTACAAATATAAACTAATTTTGGGGCTCTGTTCTAAAATACATGTGTAAAACTCTGTGTGGCTTGCAGTTTTTCATAGAGATTTTTTTTTGTTTGTTTGTTTGATTGTTGCTTGGCTTGGTTTCTTTTAAAGATACTTACTTGATCTTTTTGTTGTTGTTGTTAAATCCTATTGTGTCACAATCTGCTGAAGTGATGGTGACTTCTTGTGGAAGGAAGGGATAGAGAAGTGTACAGCTGGAGAGGGATTCTAGGTCATCATGAAGAACTTGTTGCCAGTCTAACTATACGAAGGCTTTTGTAACTCTCCTATGCAAGGCAAGTGTAGAGGAAGGATTTCAAGGACAAAAATAAGGCATTTTTTTACACCTGTCTGGGGACACGCTGTTTGAAACTCCAGGTGTTACCATGGAGGAAAATATAGTATGAAAGAAAAGGGATCTGTCTGAGATTCAGAGGGGGCAGCAGAGATGAGAGCCATGGGCAAATGGGAAACAGAAATCACCTTCTAAGTGTTAAAAAGAAAATGACAGCACAGGGACAAACAATATCTTTACACAACAGAGAAAAGGCAGCCAGTGGAGGGACTCACAATAAGAGGTGACATGAGCAAACAGGCTACAAAAATGAATTTTGCAGTGGTGCTCAGAGGAATACTGGCAAGGCAAGATTGTGTTAGTGCTAAAGTAAAGGATGCAGCAAGAACTGAGACCCAAGTTAATGAGCTCCTGGTTGAGGGTTTTATTGTGTAACTGGATAAGCAAGTTAGATTTTATTTTTCCTTAAAAAAAGAGATGAAATTTAAGCTAGGGGATGGGTGTGAGAAGCTAAAGAGTAGCTCACACACAGACTGTGAGTATGATGCAAGGTAACAGTGTTATCCAATGACTTAAGATAGAATCAGCAGGAAAGACTGGGCTTTGAGAGGAAGAGCTCTATTGCAGTCTGGCAAAACTCACTGATATCTCCTCATGAATTGCTAACCAAGTAGATATTTTAGTTTGGACAGGAAGAGACCTTTTTTTGTGCAGAGAGCAGATTCATTGGTTGAGTAAAGAGTCAGTCAGGGAGTGATGTTTGCAGAACAGAATATCCAAAATTAGAGGATTGCAGGAGAGAGGATGGCAGATCCATAGAAATAAAAAGAAGAAGATTTGGTCATGATTGCAGGAGAGAGGATGGCAGATCCATAGAAATAAAAAGAAGAAGATTTGGTCATGATGCAGGTGGCTGGAAAGTTGGGATGTCTGGGGCTGCCCTGGGGCAGGGATGTGCCAGAGATGCTTGATTCCAGCTGGGCTAGGAGTAAAGCCAAAGAGAAAGAATGGAGCTACTGCTTTTGAGAAAGGGCCCCAAAACATCAAGGTGAAATGGGCTGTATGGCAGGACAGAGGGTATGGCAGTGCAATAACACTTTAAATTACTGTATTTTATGAGCTAACAGAAAGAAGAATATACTTGCTATCTGACTCTCATAACCTGGCATTGTTCACTTCCTAGTTGTTTGTAAGCCAAGCATCCCATCATGGTGTCTCAAACTTGAAACA
>VZTT01059709.1:3846-39578 GCA_013400855.1 Buphagus erythrorhynchus | reverse complement strand
GTGTGGCTTGTCAGAGTGACTTGCCCTTGCTGCTGACAGAGTGGAGGTCAGTCCTTCTGTGTGTGCTGAGGGCTTTGAGTGGGTGCAGAGATCTGCCCAAGTGTCCCTGCAAGGTCACAGCCTTGGCACCCCAGAGCTATTGAGCAGCTTCACAGCTTCACCCTGCAGGGATTTAGCTTTGATTCTGAGCCTTTTCCTATGTGAAAATTTTCCTATGTCCTGAAAATGAGAAAGTCAAAAAGACCACAGAACAACTGTCATCCACAGTTTCTTGCTTTTCACCTGNCAAAGTTTCTTGCTTTTCACCTGGAAAATCAAGAGCTAGGACTAAGCATGCCAGCAGCTCCAGCCTGAGCAAATACTGGCCAGTTTGTAGAAACCAACTTGAACTGGACCCCTTTTCCCTTGAAGCCACCTGCTGCACAGCTTTACCACTTCCTAGGCATGTTTGGCAGTGAGTTATTTAAATTTCTCATTAAAATTTGGAGAAACAAAAGTGAATGTCAAAGTATGTATCTTATCTCATTTGCAACATTGCACTGAGTTTATTTTTAAAGCCCTGCAACCAAGGAACCTAAAGAATGCCATGTTCTCGTTGAAGCACATGTAAAGTGCACATATTTAAAAAGAAAAATCTGAGTTATCTCTAACCAAGAATTATTTATGAAAAAAAGTCAGCAAAAGACTTTGATATTCCAAGAGTTGTTCAGTTTAGTAGGGACGAGTGACTAAGAGAAATTAAAAATAGTAACTTCTCAAAGGTCATTCTCCATTTTTCTGCTCTGGAATNTTATCCAAGATGCAAAAAAAAAAAGCATCTTACAAACGAATGTCATTCTATAAAAAATGTAAATAAAAAAGTCCTGCCCCTTCCGGAAAACTTCCTAAAAAACACAAGTCGTCAATGCGTGGTGACTCAGACCATATATATCATTACTAAAAATACCCTTTTCCTAGACATTGGTGCTTAGAATTTATTGGGGTTTTAAATTTACTATTTCATTTAAGAAGTGTCACTGCGAGGCTTACTAGCTGCCCTTACAAGACACCTGTACAGCAACATTAATGCACAGAACAACTGAATTAGCCATTTGCTAGTTAAAAATCAGACTTCAGGGCAGGAGACATTTTTAAAATACAAGAATATTTTTGAATGTCCACTTTCTTTTATCTTAGGAAGAAGGAGAGGTAACTCAATTTTCCAGGGGAGTCTACCTCAGAGGCATTGACTGGGTGCTTTTGGCAAGACTGGGAATGCAGAGGTGTGAGTGCCCAATGGACCAAGTAGGGAGTGGGGATTTGGCTGCAGAGTTACACAGTCCAGACCTACAGCAAGCCCAGCAAGCACTCCCTCTGAACCCAAAACCCATTGCAGCAAAGCTTTGCAGAGGATAACATTTCAATAAAATGATGTATGTGACAAAGTTTCACTTCCCCAAAGTACTCCAGATGGCTCTCTTGGGAAGTATTAAAGGGATAAAAGGAGGTAATGCTCCTTGGAGGTGGAGGATCCACAGGACAGACAGGAGCCTTTTCCCTTTTTCTCTGCAAAGGGACATGACTGGTGCCACAGTATCAGAAATGCTGCAGAGCCCCCTAACTCCCACTCCTGTGTTTTAACTGGCACATTCCATTTAAAGATTAGACTCCCTTCAATGCTTTTCCTTTTGTAGTGCACAATTTAGCCATGAGTATCCACTAAATCTAGTGTAAGTGTCAGTTTGAGATAGAACAGCCGGGGTTCTGCAAATTTCTTTTTCAAACAACTAAGGCTGTGCTCCTAAAGGACTGACAGAGTGCAGCATTAAAGAAGCTCCTTCACCTTAATCATCTTTGTAAAAATCCAGGGAAATGTATTCCTGTATAACTTTGACCAAGAGCTTTCAGCTTTGTATGGTGTAGAGTTTTCCACCCCCACTGCAGATGAAGGCAAGAAAAAAATCCATTAGAAAAAAGAGCTTTATAGACCTCTCCCATTAATCTTATCATTTCATATTATACAGTCAAATTCAAAATAGATTTCAACACAGACTGTGGGGAACCTGACTATAAAATTTTTTCTTCCATAAGAAACTCCTTAACTGAATTTTTAAGAGAAAAAAAAATATAAACCCAGAGATTTTGTCCTGCCAAGCAAAGCCTTCTTTTTAAAGCCCTATTTCTCCATCTCTCATTGGAAAAACAATAAATACATTATTTCACACCAGGAGTTAAGAAGTATATTATTTATTGTAGTCAGGAGTTCCTTTCTCAGTGTATCCTGGATATGAGCTCATGCCATGTCAACAACCAACAATAGCTATTGTTCCTGGAGGTTTAAAGAAGTTTCTGCACCGTTTCCTGAACACAGTATGTAAACTAATACATACAAAAAAGGTGTTTCATATTATTCCAGGTACACTGGGCCCCCTCCATGTCAGCCTGCTGGCCAACATTTTTGCAGAGAGTTGGAAGAGTAAATGTATTCTTGTGTTTATCCATTTGTAAATGGAAACAGGTACTTCCATCACAAACTACATAGAAACAGAATACAAAGAAACACAACAACGTGTTTAATTTAGAAAGAGCACCTTCTGGCTTTTGGCTTGTAAAACTGTCCAGCCTTATGAGTTAGTTCCTCAGACAATCCATCACTTCTACTTTCACTTGATTAAGAAGGCTAAAATCCTCAAGCTTCAAGGAAGGTTGATGTCTCTTACCATGTAGCAGCAGTATCTCCCAGCAAAGAAGGGAATGACTGAGCTGTGACCTAGTTGTCCCCCTAAGCCTCAGGCCAAATATTCATGAAGGAGTAGATATACATGTGATAGACTTACACCTTGTTCTGCATGACACAGTCATGCCAGGACAATGGTGTGAACATCTCCAGATGCCCAAAGCCACGTGAACCTTCTCAGAATATTCCAGTGTGACCAGACAGGGCAGACCTGCCCTGCATTTTTACCTCTTCTTGGTAGAGTCTGCCTGGTAATATTACATATTTCTGTCAGAGAAGGCAAAATGTGTTGGATTTTTCTTTACTGTCACATAGTCTTCATCTTTTAAAGGAAGGACAATGCATCCCACTACTACCAGTGTATCTGCAGCTAGCAGAGGTTACTATCACTTATCCTCCCCTAGCCCTCAGGCAGGGAAGTTGCAACCAAATTATCTGTAAAGTCTCTTCCAACCAACGATTTTTTGATTCCCCCACAGCCTGCTGGAGTGTGAGAGGTTGCAGAGGTTTCCAGTAGGAAACACTTAACATCCCAAAGATTCCACCACATTGCTCCTGATTATGGTGCTACTGGGACACCACAGTGAGTACAGCTTGTGAGAAGGAGAATAAAGAAATCATTTCTCCAGGCATTCCTGTCTTGACTTCAGGGAAATTCATCCAGACCTCTGCTTCCAGGTACCAGTGATCATGATGAGGCCCTATCCTCAGTTCCCTCAGTTTAAATCACTGCTGCATTTACAAGACAACCCTCTAGGGAAGGAGACTGTTTTCTGGTGAGGACGGATGACCGTGATCTGAACCTTGGAACAGGACGAGAAATAAAGACATGATAAAAGCATTAACAATGTATGGTTTAATCAAGGCTGGGCAAGCCAATTAGGACTCAATAGAAAGTAAGCTAAATCTTTTCCCACAACTCTAATACATTTTGTAGGATTTGAAAGAGAATAAAAAGCTGCTACTGCTTTAAAAGTTACTTTCATGGTCATTTGTATGTTTTTATACTAATACTCATACTCCTGCCAGGAGCACAAATGAAAGTGCTGAAAGAACCCACAGCCTTTCCTGTGAGATTTACAGGCTAATTTTACAGATCCAACAACTTTGAATTATTGGGATAAGCTTCAAATGAACTTCTAAATTTGGGAGTATTTCTCTGAATCCAACATGAGATATTTTACCATTTGATTTTTCCCTCAGCCCTATGGGAACCACAGTGTATTGTTGTGCTTTTACTGCATGTCCTATTTAAGAGTTTAATGCTGGCTCTTAGATCTTTTATTTCCAGGCAATCTGTGCAGTTACTGACAGTGTCCAATTGACTCCTCTGACTGCTGCTCTTCTCAGAGCATGACACTGTGAGTGAACTTGGAAGAGCACAGTGAGGGCAGGCAGAGGTCTGGGATGGCTTGTCTGTACTTAACTTCCAGTTACAATTTCAGAGGGCTTTATTAACAGTGCACTGGGGAGGAAGACCAAGGAGAGGGAATGAACAAAGGGAGACTCAAAGAGGAGGATCAGACCATGTCTCACTGCCAGAAGCCTCTTCAGTCCTGTAACACAGAATGCCCTCACAAATTGCTGCACAGGAAGAACTATGGATGGGATTGTAGTCCCCAGAACAATCCAGGAAAGGCATTTTAATGTAAAAGATTACTCTACCCAGTGTCAAAATTATGCCAAGGATCTCCCTAATTCTCCCATAAAATTAGAAGAACAAAAGGTAGCTTAACGCCCCCTCTACCCTTGAACTTGACTTCTTAGTTCTAGCTCATCAGGCTAGTGCTGAATTTTAAATGAGATATTTAATTGTCCATTTTCTCATTCCACCCAAAAGTAGAACAAAAAAAAATCACTATTAATAATCAAAACCTACACAAAGAGAAACTTAAATACATATATATGAATTGTGCCCTCGTAGACAAGGTTGCTGCTATCAATTGCTCCTTGGCAATGAATAACAAATTAACCTTCTGATCATCATCAGCTATGATTTCACTCTGTGGATGTCATGAATTCTGTTTCCAAAGTCAGTGGGGACCTGATTCTGCAAACATTTTGGAACATTTAAGTTTTGACCCTAAATCTGTATTACTTAACCCCATGATTCCATCTTGTTTGAGAAATATTTTAATGGAATAGCTTTAGAGTATCTGCAAATGTGAATGTTTGTGCTATTAATGTGCATGTTTGAAAAAAAAGCCCATGTTAATACAGATATTTCCCAAGTGTAATTGTCAAAGTCAAGGAAAAATAGTTTTAAAAAATTCTTAGATAGAAATGCAAAGAAAAAATACTAGAAAAATTACTCATCTTTCTAATACACACTTTTCACTCTAGGTTTTAAATAACAAACCCCTTAATCTTGTTAACATAAAATCATGTCTCTTTTTTTTTTTTCCCTGTCATTTAGCAAAAAACCCAAAACATCCAAAACATATTTTGAGGACCTAAACTTATAATCTATATTTGAAGGCTTTGAAGACCAAAATCCAAAAACACAATGGGAAAAGACTAATGAGTAAGGACCTTCTGCATTTTTTCTCTTCTCCCTCAATCCTCACCATGAAATACACACATATGTATAAACACAGAGTTTAAGGACTGAATGGCAACTGAAAGCAGCTACTCCATACAGGAAATATTACAACAAAACATAGAAAAGAAGACTGCAATTGAACTAGAGCATTGGAGCTTAGAAAGGCATTTAAAAATATTTTTCCATTCAGCTATTAATATTGTATTCAAAAAATAATAGTTTTAGCTCAAATTCCCATGTTTCAAAGCTCTCACAGCTCTAACACTAAGGTTATCTTGTTTGGCATGAGAACAGCTCATGTCTACATTAAAGCTGGAAGCTTGGAAGTGACATAAACAGGCCTTTTTCTATAAAGATAAAAGGCTAAGCTCTAAAGAATTTTATATTTATAGATAAACGTTTCCATAGTAATCATTACTGTGAAACTTGCTGGTGTCAGCAATCCTTTGCATACAAAAATGGCTTATATTCAAATTAGCAGGAATCACAGAATCAGATCCCAGCTGCTACCTGAAAGAAGGGCTTACAGAAAAAGTGTGAATGGGGATCTCTGGGGTGGGCAAGTGCCCTTATTTTGGTCACCTCTCTGCTCCTTTCTGCCCTTTGTGCCGATACATAAAACAGGAGATATGATGTAGGAGGCAATTTTGCAGTGAAAAAAAGCAAGCTGAATGACCCTGGTGTCCTTTTCCATCTCTAATTTTTAAGTCTCCATGATATAAATACAGACAAATTTAAAGCATAAGACAGGTAACAAACAGAAAGGTGGGCCAGGTGACAGCAGTGTGGTTTTCTCCTCACTTATTCCCCGTGACTTGGATTCTTTCGCAATATGGTACAAATTCTATCCCTGCTTTGGGAAGATGTCCGTTTCTTGTTACCTAAGGTAAAATCTCCTCCTCATATCCCTCAGTGAAGCTGGACTTTCCCAGAAGTGCTCAGCAAAGGCCCATGTAAGTATTGTCGCAGTGATGAGCCTTGCTGGGTCAGGACTGCCTTCTTGTTACAGCTGCAACAGGCAGACTGGCACTCACAAAGATGGAAGTTATTTAAAGCAGCAAGGTTACAGTAATCATGTAAGATAAGACTCAAATCACATTTCTGGTGGTGCCTGCAATGCCCTAAAGTAAATCAGGTTTTAATTAAGGAAAAAAAAAAAAAAGGAAAAAAAAAAAAAAGGAGTGATGTGAAGGCTTTCAGTCTATGAATTTTTAAAGCACTGCCAGATAATTAAACAAAGGAAGGAGAATATCACACTCTCTTTTTTACAGGTGGCAAGATGAAGGAGAAGAGAGGTGAGGTGACTTGCTCAGGGACAACGTGGTAAGTCAGTAGTGCCTGGCACAGAACCAAGCCTCCTCACTCTGAGATTACATCCTACTCACTCCTTGAAGTCCTGAAGAAGGGAAAAGAAAAATAGCTAAGAGAGCTGTTCAGCTTTGAAATGAGAACGCTCCGTGTGTGAGCCCACAGGCGTATGAACATATGCCATGGGAGAGATGCAAGTAATACTCCCTGATCAGCAATAATGAAAACCTCCCTCCTCCACCTTTTTTTTCTTTAAAAAAAAATTTAAAAGGCATACCAGGGAGGAGGGTAAATCTGAGTGGTTTGCAATTAATATACAAATGTTTCCATTGTAATCTGAGCATTAATACCTGTCACTGTCAGCACCTCTTTGCAGAGAGGGCTTGCCCGCTGTTTCTCTTGGCACTCTGAAACAAGGGATTGCTTTCACAAGGTGCTCTGTGTGCACCTTCAATAGCCATTCTACCCAGGTTTTTACGATATCTTTGGAGACATATACCCAGTTGTTTGGCTCCTTCAAAGCTCCTGAAGTCTGGGACTCAGCTGGCAGAAAAGTAGCCTCCAATAAATAATGGAAGCATTTTTGGCTGGGGGGATGTTTGTGTTAACACCTATTGGAGGGAAGGGAATGGGGCCGGGCAGAATGGCCGCACTTCAAAGAGGTTGCCCCTGGCTCCAGCCAGAGCTGCCTGCTGTTGGCAGAGCCGGGGCTGCCTTGGCTCTCCTGCCTGGAGCAGCTCAGCAGGGCTGCTCGTGGCTGGCCCCTGCTCTCAGGTGCTGTCACAGAGCATTAGTGCCTGGGTTAAGCACAAAACGAGATGGGAAGCATTAAAAGAAATTGTAGGACCTGTGCTCCACTGAGCGGCGTTTGCGCAGGTTTGACGGTGGCAGGTGGCACTAGCAGCCTCGTACAGATTAGGATTTTTCTTATGAGATGCACAGCAGTAAACCTGAAGCATTTCTTCTCCCCTCTGCTCCTTATATTCTCTGCATGACTGAGGATCAAACCATCAGAGAGTCAGGGTAGTGTTACAGTGCAACTGTGGTACTTACCAATCATTTGACCTAAGCCAAGATCAAGGAAAGTCAGGGGGCTTTGGATCAAACTGTACCACTGGACAGCAGCATTAATTATATTTTTGCATTTCTGCAGCACATCCCACCCCAGCATGCGGTGTTTTACAGGCATCACTTAAGACCCAGAGGTTCTAGGTAAGAAAGAAAACCAACCATTTCACAGGGGAGGCACTCATGACAAGGCACACCTTTTACTGTGTGGCGATCAGAAGATTATAAAGAGAAACCTGGGAATTCTCTGTCCTTGCTACACTTCCACTCTTGGTGATCACCTAATATTCAAGCCCACAGTGGATGTCACAGCAGTTCTCTGGAAGACATTCCCCCCAATACACACTCTGGGAATGACCTTCCTTCCTGGCTGTCTCTAGGAGTAAACTCTGTGCACACCACCAGCTTCCAAAGTCACACAGCAGATGCAACTGCCCACCACCTCTGTGAGTGCATGCACATACACTCATCGTTTTAAAAAATAGATAGCTGTCCACCAGCCATTATTTATCACATACTGGCTCATCTCAATTGCTTTGAACAGGAAATAAATGCAATTACTTGCCATGTCTGTTGGCAGATGGTGATTTTTACATTTTTGTAGTAGTTCTGTGTGTGCGCATGCACACATATGTGCCAGAGGGACATACAACTTTGGAGAAGAGCAGACACTTTAGTTTAATACCCTGGAATTCCACTCTAATCTCTTGTTATTGTGTGTTTTATGAAATAAATTCTGCCCTGAAATTTTCTATGTGGGGTCTCAATGCTAGGTAGCATAGAAAGTTTGAGAAAGTAAGTCTGCTTACACATTTTATGCTATGAGAGAAGGATGGAAAATACTTTTGCTGCAAGTTTCAAATGCCTTTTTTAAAAAATGGCCAAAGTTAGACACTTCTAATGCATTTTCAGTATTTTAGCCCCTTTTGATTAAACAAATTCTGAGGCAAATTGGGCAAGGGGTTTCTGAAGGACAACATTTGCAGATGCCAATTATAAAAAAACTATGTTATCCACATTCCAAAATATTTCAGACAACATTTCAGGGGCATTCAATGGACTTATTTCACCACCATTTTTTGATGGAGCAATACATATTTAAGGAGAGAGTAACGAAAAACTTGACTGCTCTGAAATACCATCTTAAATTATTTGAATAAAAGGTGAGTTAATACATAACTTCACACAGCACTTCATAGTGGCAGAAATGCCAAGAGTATCCCACTCAAATTAGGGAAAGATGCAATTCCCCTTATGCTCCTTCTATTTCTTGATTTTTCCAGCTCTTTTCTTTTCCTCCCCATGAATTGCCTGTCGCCCCCACCATCCTCCTTCACCTTCCCACACAGATCCTTTTTTGTGAGTAACTGTGGAACATTCCAGCTACTCTGTGAGTTAATGCAGTGTGATAGAGGGAGAGGCAACATCAGGAAGTCAGAGATTGGAAAAGTTAAGGGGCTGAGCCTCTGGCTTCAGTTCAATCGATAATCACCATGCACCTGGCCCCATGTTTCTCCTGCACAATTAACACAGCCACTTTGCACGTACCTCATCTTTTGCATCAGTTTGTGAAAAGTAAATTTACTGTTTGCTGAGTCCCAGTCATGCAGGATGGTGAAAAAAATCTCACTGATGGCAGAACAATGAGAGATTCAGTACAATGGTCCAAACAAACGCCAGAGTACAAAGTTTTAATTTTCACCTTGAGATTGGCTAACAGTTACAGTATGAGACTTCTTCCTCACTGGAAAGAAAAATTCCCAGAACCATCAGGGTTGTAAATCAGGCAAATAATATTAAAATGAAAAGTGCAGGATGAGTGGGGCTGGGCTGCTTTGTTTGTTGTTGTTCTGAGAAGGTAGCTAATTAAACAATGGCCAGGCATTGCCTGCTTGCTAGGATAGCTACCTCAGTAATTTGTGCCACTGTGCAGTAATTTCAGCTGCAAAGTAAGTAGCTGTCGCCCAGTCCAAAGGTGACCAAAACCCATACAAAAAGCACAACTGCTTTGGTATGGGGTGTTTTGTGCTGCCATAGGTTATGCCAAATCTACACTGAGCAGGCTAAAGCAGCATAGTTGATATTGGAAGTACAAACCAAAAGCAGGTTGAAGGAGATTTTCCAATTCTAGTGGTGAGTAATAAAAAAAAAAAAAATACATGTGTATATACATACATACAACTTCATCCTTGTTTGCTCTCTTCTTTGCCTTTCCCTACATCAATTCCACCAGGAAGGCAAAGGTACAGTTCACCTGACTTTCTAGGACACTGGACTAGCTATCATCTTGTATCCATCTCAACAAATATTCTAATGGCATTCCATCTCTGTTCCTTATTAAATATTCCTTTACGTGTCGCAAAATCATGCAGAAAAGGATGTAGCAAAGGAAAACAAGATACGACGTTAGTGACTAAGGTGATCTTTCACTTTCCTAACCAACAAAACTCAGGTTTTTCTTCTAATTTTATATTCCATTTTTCCTCAAATCCTATTCTACCTGAATGCACCCTTCATTTTATTAACATAATTGGTTTTTAAATTACAATTGTAAATTAAATTTAAGATAACAAAGCAGAGCACTTCAAATAAAAGAAGTCAAAACATTCTTTCTGAAATTAAAAATTTCAATTTTTTTTTGGACAGATTTGTGAATTTGTTTCTTCTGGAGATAAATATGCAGAGCTGGTAAGAAGTTTCACTGCAAAAAATCTGCCTAGCTCTGAAGATGAGTGGTTTTATGTGTGCCTGCATTTTTGCATGAAAAGAGAGGAGCTGTTTAGCAAGCTAGGACAATGATAGAGCTGCCAGCACTGCCCTTCTTGATTGCCAGTGTTGGCTGCTGTCTGCTGCCTGCCTGGAATCATTTTGCTGTGGGTCATATAATCTCCCAGCATCACTGCCAGGGTCCCCAAGGCTCGAGGGTCTAGAGCTCAGTCGAGCATAAAACACTGTTCATACTCAGTTTGCACCAGGCTGGAGCAGCAATGTTACTGCAGAAATGGAACAATGATTAGGGACTTGAGTAGTAGTTTAGCAAATCCCCATTAGATCCTTTTTCCTCCCTCCCCACATAAATGAAGCTGAACCAGAACTGATGCTGATCACTGTGTGTTCAGAGTCATGGGCCACTTTCTCAGCTGAGTACGGCAGAGCTCTGGCTCACAGTGCAATGATGCTGATTTATGCACAACAGGCACATGGCCCACAGTTTATGTCACACATCCAAAATCCCATGTAGACTTAATTTTGCTTTTCAAAGCCTACAGAAATCCACAAATTAACACCTTTTAGCATTATTCACTTTGAGTTTGTCAGTTTTTCTGCAGTAATCGATTAACAGTTGTTTTCAAGTTAGGGTTTATCTCTTGTTGGCGGATATATTTATGACACATGGTTACACCTACAAGAATATATTAAAAGTTTTCTGAGCAACTTGGAACTACAAAGGCAAACTAGTGCCTTGCAGTTGCTATAATCTTTGATGTCACTAGGAGACTGCATTTACCAGAATCAAGCAAGAGAGCTCTGTTTTCTGCAACTAAAGCAATCCAGGTTAAACTTAGCCAAGTTGACACAAGTAACTCACATACACTTTGAAACGTTCAGAGATATTATTAAGAGTGCCATGCATAAAACTTTTACCCATAGATCTCTCTCTTGATTAACTTCTTTTTCTGAGAGAGGGAATGCTGTTTGTTATGCAGCATCCAGCTGAACAAAAGAGAAACAGAGCCTGAACTGTGTGCTCTGGGCACCAGAATCTGATGCAACTCACTTTCATCTCAGTGTGGCTTATCTGGTAGGCAGACCCAGTGGAGGCATGAATTTCTAAGGATAAGTTATATTATACAGCATGTGACTGGATTCAGCCAACTCACCAGTGATGAATTTGCCTTCACTCCCAGAGTTTCACTTGCATTTAAACAGAAACCTCTGCAAATGGAATGAGTCTGTCAGTGTAATCTTTACCATAGTTAGACATAATGTAAAAAAAGGATACAAATATGCAAGTTACAGACTCACAGTCCAGCCTGCGTGGCGAACTACACTGATGTGATTGAATTCGTGCATACATACACACACATAAAACACACACAACCTGAGGGAGCTTATCATTAATGATGAAGGATTGTGACTCTGGAATAATTCAGTTCCCAGCCTTGCCCCTGAACTCTTCTGTCTTAGACTTGTGATTCATGTAGTATCTTAGTCTCTCATGCATCCATGTGGACAAAACAGTCCTTTGGGGGCAAAGGCTGTTCTTCACTGCATGGTTGTCTATTGCCTAATGGAATAGCCTCTGACATGAGTTAGAATTTAGTCATGTTAAGTTATTGATAGTTTTTTGGGGTTTTTTTTAAATGCAAAAAAGGATCACAATGAGGGCAGTGTTGAGCAAATTCTGTAATTAAGGAACATGTTTCTAGTTTCATTTTCTCCTGTTATAATAAATACTGCAAACACTTGTCTCACAGCACTAGTTCAAAGCATTCCAGGTTGCAGTGAGCTACTTGTCTGTTTGGGGGATATCAGTATAATATATGCTTCTATTTTATAAGGGTTTTCTTCAGACATGCAGAGATTTGAGACAGAATTCATCAACACCTTTTCTTTGACTGCCAACGCAGTGCTGTGGCTGGGAGATGTGAAATATTCTGTAAGAGGGAGGGAACAGAGGACCTAAGTGGGGAAGGCGATCAAAGCATGAGCTCCAAAGCCACGTCTGAGTCACAGCAGCCAGCGCTCGTCTAGGTCGCGGTTGAGTCAGATGGCGTCATTTTAATATTTCTCCTGGAAAGGCAGCAACTGCACTGCCTGTGATGCTGTACATTTTCCACCATCACTCTCCTCATCCTCCTCTAGGATACACCCACACCCTCACGCCACAGAAAGCTGCAGAGCCAAGGACCTTTGCTGCCCACTAACTACCGAGAAGGGACCAAGCTTGGCTTTCCAAGCACCATGTCATGATTATTTACCGCGCAGACCTCTGCATTTAAATATGTGTTTTAATTTCCTATAATCCCAGATCCTACCATGATTATGTGGAATTCCATTTATTCTATTTGTTCTATTTTAAAAGGGATGAAGTCATCTGTGCTGGAAACTATGACCTGATTGAAACTACTGAAACGCTGCAATGTCTCAGACACAGCTCTGGCACATGAAGAAGTATAAATTAACTCTTCTGCAGACATTTGATCTCTTGCTATGAAAAGGGATATTGTGCTTCCTCTGTTTAACAGCATTCTCTGCCCACTGTGAAAAGAACTCTGTTTGCACTTCTTTTTTTTTTTTAAAGTGTGGCATTTTTTTCCACTCTAAATAGGATTGCAAATTAAGCTTCAGCATGTATACACACAGAGTCTATATATTCCTGACTGCTGTGAGCTCAGGGATGCCAATGCCAGATCTCCCAGCCTCATTAACTAACTGGTTCGATTGTTACCAGTGAATCCACTGCTTCCAAGCTCCAGGACTGTGCATAGAGCAAGCACTCCACAACTGCAAACCATTTTTGGTCATGAGTAACAGGTCAGCAGAAGGCAAGGCAGGATGTTAATCCAGTCAACAGTCATTGCTTAAAGTTGTCTACAATAATTCCAGTAGCCATGCAAACTCTGCTCCTTTTAGCATAAGGTCACCAATTACATATATAATTTCTTTCTTCAGGGTAATTCTCCTTGCAAACTGTAATATAGCTCTGCACAAAGGGCTGGGGTTTTACTCTAAAATTTTAAGAAAAAATGTATAAACCTGGTCTCATGCCACATGAGCTGTAATTCAGCGTGCTGTGGTGTAAAATAATTCAGTAAAATAAACCATCTCTTGCTATACATTTGCTACAGAATTAGCTCCATTTGCCTACCCACTTCTACAGCTAGGGAGGCTTAAGTGAGAAAAGCCATGCTGAAAAATAGTACTTGAGTTGCTGCAGGGTTAGCAACAACTGAGGTGTGTGAACCACAGTAAATTCCCCCTCTTTTCCACAACAAGCCAGACAACTCATATTAATAGTTAAGGAGTTTTTGTGTCAGGATTCATATTAGGGGCAATACACTTATTTGTACTTCAGTGAAAGAAACACTTAGTGATTTCTGTATAAAGTGCTTTCAACTTACAACAATACTGGACAAGGTCTCAAAATGCTCAATACTGACCTGCCTTCGATCTCGTGAAAACTGAAGAGGAAAAAAAAATCTCACTTCTGGCAGTGGAAGCAGACTAAAGACAACAGAAATATTTCTTTTCATAAAAAAATTCTCAATAATACATTTAAAAAAAAATAAGCACAGCCAAAAGCAGCCTGTATACTGGTAGCTGAGTTATTTCTGTGCTGTATGTGGCCACCACAGACAGCATTTTCAGTGTGGGATGGACCCACAGCTGGGCAGGGCAGGGCTGTGGGGAGCTGGAGGCTGGACCTGCTGTGGCATCACTGGGCCATGGGCAGAGGGGAAGGACTCTGGGCAGGGAGCCTCAAGGCCCTGTCACCAACACAAATTGTCTGAACTCACGATCTTCTGCAAGGGGCACAATATCCAGTTGTAGGATCTTCTCTTCTAACTGCCAGTGTAAATTAACATCTTCAGAGAAAGGTATCATCCCTTCCATTTTAGTGCTAGGAACAACTCAGTCCCCTAACCCTGCCTCATATACAATTGTACATCTTTAGCTAGCCAAAAGACTTTTGGTGTTTCTTCTGTGTTAGAAGACTGATTTTTTTGCTAGCCAATATTTTTGTTAACATGATATTTCCTTAAAAAGAATCAGAACTTCATTAAAACAAAAAGGCTTTGAGTATTTTAGCCACAAATACTTTGAGGTTACCTATACTAGACTCCACTTTTCTCTATGTTTTCTACTGCTAATGGAGCCTTGCAGAAAAAAAGCAAAAAAACCTTCGCTGTATATTCCCTACTTCTTTCATTTCACAATAGTATGATGTTCAGTCATTGCTCTTTGATGTTCCTTCGTGCTGGGATTTTCAAAGGAAATTAGCTTCCAAAATACGATGACACTCAGCAGAAGCTGAGCACTGAACTTCAGTGGGTCTCACTGAGCATTCAGGCTCAAGCTCTGATATTGAAGATATGTGTCACCTGTGACCTAGAGACTGACATCTTCCGTGGTACTTAGTCCTGTCAGAGATACCTGATAGAGAGAAAGAAATTAACCGAAAAACTGCAGGATATAATGGGTGTCTTTAGGGTTTTTAAATCATTTAGTCCTTATGTCATCTTTGAATGCTTCCATATATATGATGGGTTGACCCTGGGTGGATTCAGGTGTCCACCAAAGCCACTACTCAGCAGGACAGGGAATCAAAAATACAACAAAAGGTACATGGGTCAAGATAAACACAGGGCAAGATCACTCACCAATTACTATCACTGGAAAAACAGACTTGACTCAAGGAAAGTAGCTTAATTTTTTGCCAATCAAATCAGAGTAAGGTAATGAGAAATAAAACCAAATTTTAAAAGCACTTTCTCCCACCTCTCCCTTTTCCTAGGACTTCACTCCACTCCCTATTTCTCTATCTCCTCCCTGACAGTGGTGCAGGGAATGCACAATTCTGGGAATGGGCGTCAGGAGTTTATTGCACATTGTCTCTGCTGCTCCTTCTTCCTCAGGGGTAGAATTTCTCACTCCTTCTCCTGCTCCAGCATGGGGTCCCTCATACAGGAGATAGTCCTCTATGAACATGTCCAACCTGAGTTCTTCCCACAAGCTGCCATTCTTCAGGAACTTTCCATGGTGAGGAAGTTCCTTCAGGAATGGGCTGCTCCAACATGGGCCCCACAGGGTCACAAGTCCAGCCAGCAAATCTGCTCCAGAGTGGGCTTCTCTCTCCACAGGTCCTGGAGAGCTGCTCCAGTGCAGACTTCCCACAGGGTCACAGCCTCCTCTGGGCATCCACCTGCTCTGGTGTGGGGACCTCCCTGGGCTGCAGGTGGATCTCTGCATCCCCAGGGACCACCCTGGGCTGCAGGTGGATCTCTGCATCCCCAGGGACCACCCTGGGCTCTGGGTGGATCTCTGCTCCCCCAGGGTCCTCCCTGGGCTGCAGGTGGATCTCTGCTCCCCATGGACCACCCTGGGCTGCAGGTGGATCTCTGCTCCCCCAGGGACCACCCTGGGCTGCAGGTGGATCTCTGCATCCCCAGGGACCACCCTGGGCTGCAGGTGGATCTCTGCTCCCCCAGGGTCCTCCCTGGACTGCAGGGGCACAGTTGCCTCACCACAGCCAGCAGGGGATTCCAGCTCCAGTGCCTGGAGCATCTCCTGCCTGTCCTTCCTCACCACCCTCAGTGACTGCAGAGCTGTTGCTCTCACATATCATCACTCCTCTGTGTGATTGCTCTGATGCAGTTTATTCCCCCTTTCTCAAATACATTATCCCAGAGGTGCTATCACCATCCTTGAGGATCTTAGCCTCACCAGCTGGCATTGCCTGCATCAGACAAGGATGAAGCTTCAGTAGCTTCTCATAGAAGCTGCTTCTGTAGTCCCCTGCTACCTAAACCTTGCCAGGCAAAGCCAATATAATATCCAATGTAAAATAAAAGTCAGTTAATACACTCAAAATAGTGTAATTCACATTGGCTGTGCAACTTTTGCCTCATACTTGCAGAGTTGTTCCACCTGCCTTTGAACATCATTTGAGTGCTCTGTTCAGAGGTGGCTGCTCTAGTGGAACAGCCTTCAGAAATTGAGTGTCCAGTGTGACAGGATTTGTTTTGCTTTGCCAGAGAAAGGCATTTTCAATAGTTGAAGTTTTGCAGCCAGGTAGTTCTTTAACAAAGAGGAGAGTTAGGATCTGGTCCCTCTGTAAGGACCAAGTTTCACATGTAATTATCAATCAAGGAAAAGGAAGGGGAAAAATTGTTTCCCCTAATAAGTAAACTGCTACGTAAAAGAAAGTGGATGAGGGACATCTTTAAAGACAAACTCAGGCAGACTTTGCAAGCTCAGCCAGAGAGTGGATGGGTGCATGGCAAGCATCTGACCCCCAGAGGAAAGAACTCCAGGGACTAAGGCAGGTTTTTATGGAAGTTGATATCCAGCGGCTCAGCGTGGAGTACTTCTTGCAACGCAACTGAGCTGAAATACTCTTATTTCAAATACTCTATTTCAAATGTAACAGCAGAAGGCAACACCAGAGCCATTTCCTATGATCTGCATTTCCTTCAAACTAAAATCACAGTCCAGCTTCCCAGGCTGCTTTTCTCTATGTGGCTGGTACAAGTATCTTCCCCTAAGCACTGCAGAAAAGAAGGAGAAATAGTTCACCACTTTCTGAAATATACTCATCTCTTTGTTAGGAATATGAACCCTTATGAGCTGTAAATTCCTAACTGATATATAAGAAATGTAATGAAGAGATTTCCTGTTTTTTCCAGGGCTCTAACATTCCTACTGAATGAAGGCAGCTCCTCCCTTTGCTCACACCTTTGCAATCAGCCATCTAGCACTTGAGATGGTCACAGCCGTACCACATCACATCACATCACATCAACCAGTTTCAGTGTAAGACTTTGAGTGTCTCATTTCCTACACTATCCGTGACATCTCTGAGAACCCTGTGGATGCTCCCCAAGTAGCAGTTTTCCAACTCTTACAGCTACTCCTGGTTGTACCATCCTTGTGTCACTCCTGACGTGATGATGCAGTCAGCATCCCAGCTGTGTCTCCTTGCTGCCAGGGGCTGGGAAGCAGACTGGGAAGTAGTACACTCTTTTTTGACAGCCATCCAACATAATTCATTTGAGATCCTAGAAAGGAGAATGCAGATGCATCCTCTGAAGATCTCTACAACTCAAAGATCTATGGAGAAGGAGCCTGTGTCCTCATAGCCAGGAATTCATCCATCAGATTTTCCAGTTGTCTGCTGCTTTAATATGGTTATAGCAATCCAGGACACAGAGACACAAA
This sequence comes from Buphagus erythrorhynchus, assembly GCA_013400855.1. Lineage (NCBI taxonomy): Eukaryota > Metazoa > Chordata > Aves > Passeriformes > Sturnidae > Buphagus > Buphagus erythrorhynchus. The sequence goes on along the minus strand of VZTT01059709.1, from coordinate 22,002 downwards.
AACTTCCTAGAGGTACCACTTTTTTGTATCTTCTGGCTAACCAGCCAGAACATCATGGATCTCTCCAGGAGGATGAGTAAAATGCAATAACTGTCTTCTTACCAAGGATGCTTTGGATTCAGTACTGCTACAGACTTTTATAGCTTCCTGAGCAGGAAAAGCATAACAATCTCTCTGAATCCCACTGAAATTCATCCCATGTGATGCTTGATTCCCCCAAACCCGTAATTGCAAAGGCAGATATTTTCTGATCTCTCTAAATCTCATGTTGCAATACTCTAGCTATGTCCATAGGAATAAGAAAGGGACTCCATTTGTCCAGAAAGGATAATCCCAAAGAAATATGAGTGAAAACCCTGCAGTGGGTCAGATAACCGGGTCCCTCACCTGTCTCAAACAAAAGGAATAGAAGAAATTGCCTCAAGAGAAGGTGAAGGATACTGTGTCCTCTGATTTCCCTCCCTTCTCAGGAATGATGTGGCAATCAGGTTGGCTTTGCCCAGAAATACCAAGAAGTTATTAATAATATTTATTATTCCTCAGTGTTTTTCCACTGTCCCAGCAAAGCTGGTAGCCAGCTGCTCTTGAAAGGCACATAAACCACTTATCATCAAACTAGGAGAAAAATCCTTAGTGTCTAATCTGGACATAGAAAGACACTATGCAATTTTAATCAAAATCTACTGTAAACACTTCATTTGTTTTGATGTTTTAACTGTGATGATCAAAGTTCAAGCTGTGCTTATTACGTACTTGTTGAATGTAAAAAGAGAAAGAACACACGTGACATTATTTCTGTACCCTGATTGTCTCTGATGAACAAGTTTCTGGTGCAAAAGTCCCAAAGAAGAAGAAATTAAAATTCACCTTGGTTAAAAATTTGAATGTCCAAGCCTAGAATCCATTTCCTATGAATACTTATTAAAATTCAATCTCATGGATGTTCATGAAAAGCGTCCAGAGTGGACAAACTCTGACGGTGTGGATTACAGTTTCAAATTAATATTAGCCATCCTTTTAGAAGCATTCATTACACACAATTTTACAGTATTAATCATAAAGGACTCTGAGAGATGTCTTTAAGCTCATTAATGAAATTAATCCATTAATTGATGATGGAATATATTTACTTCTAGAAAAAAACCATAATATTCTAACTATTACTATAATGGTCATTATTATTTTCTTTTTAATATTTGTTGCACCTTTCAGAGGCACTTCAGTAACCATATTGTTTCAGGATACAAAGGGCTATAGAGCATTGCCCACTCTGAATAGTCCACTGAATGGGGCCTTTGTTTTGTGTGCTGTTTTGGTAGGAAATGGTTGCTATTTAGGTCTCCAAGAGGGAATATAAAACTATGCTCACCTAATCAAACAGACCAGTAAATACAGCAGTTAATCTGACAACTTCAAATTCCTGAATTGCATTTGGAGAAACAATTTAACACAAACAATCATTTAAAGCCTGCATTAATCATCCACCTTGGGTTACTAAGATGCATAATTTGTTTTCATTATTGCAAGCTCGTGGTTCTAAGTGACATTTCTAGCAGTTGGATGTTTTATTAAAACCAAAAGAGGAAAAGGGTGCTGTTAATCTTTTCCATCAACAGAGCTGTAAAATAAAAGCAGGGTCATCATAAGTATCAGAAGATAGACCTGTCAGAACTCCATGTCTGAAAAATGTAACTGTCTTAAGCATTTTACATAAGAAGAACACAATTGCTCAGGAACTAAATCAGCTATTGTTCTCCACGGTGGCAAAATGCTCCTTTCTGAGCAACCCTGCCTGGTGAATGTGAATCAGGAAGCATGGCTTGTTTTGATTGTATTATTTACATATCTACAGTAGTTTCAGAGTTACCTTGAACAGGTTCAGCGGGCACTTCAGAAACAAAAGGGAGAAAGGGAAAAACGTGCAACAAAAAATTCCACCTGGCACTTCAGTGCAACACAGAATGGCTCTTTAAAACAGTAGCAGAAAAAGGCTTCTTCATTTGGATATAGTCAAATGTAAAGATATGACTGCTATGTTTATGCCTTGTGCCTCTCAGAACAATAGCAACATTTAGCAATCTTTTGCTTGTCTACCCTTGCAATGTTGCAAGGTAGTTTGGCCAAAGCTGGCTGTGTTTGTAAAACATTACACAAACTCTTTCTTCCCTCTTACCAAAAAAAACCAAAAAAAAACCAACAACAACAACAACAACAAAAAANAAACAAAACAACAACAACAACAACAACAAAAAACAAAACAAAAAAAAACAAAAAAAAACAAAACAAAAAAAAAAAACTGGCTTTTAAAGGAGACATTGTCACTTCTAGCTGAATGTTTATTTTACTGTCTCCTGCACAGCCGAGGACATTCCACCTATAAAGAGCAATTATATAGCACTGGGACAATTTGAACACTCCAATCAATGCTAGTTAACATGCAGATAAATAAATTTTTACAGTGCCAGGGCTCCTACCCTCCACGGAAATTATTGTTAATTTGTTGAATCAATAATCACGGAACAATAAATTATAATGCCTTTTGTTTTACTAAACCCATCTCACAGCATGTTTAAAAAGCATAGCTTTATAAATATTGCAACAGGCTAGGGGGAGATTTTCAACCAAGGCTTTGTGTTTGTCCCATTATGGAAAAGATTAAATTGTAAAAGCAAAAGAAAAAAGAAAAAAAACAAACTAAACAAACAACAAAAACTCAGAGGTGCAGAGACACTGAAAAAATACAACCTTAAATACAGACACTGCCTGGGTTGTAGCTCAGTCCTTTTAGGACTGTACTTTTTAACTCCTTCACTGCTAGCCATGCTTTTATTAATTTATTTTCATAAAGTAAAACCCACTGGATTTACAAGAACACACGTGTTTTAAAATACATGACCAGAGACTGGTCTCCACCATAGCATAACTTTGCAATAACTATTGACTTCAGCAGCATAGTCCTGGGTCTACATCAATCTAACAGTGATCGTAGACTTACCCAACAACTGAAAATATATATTATATTTTAGAAGAAATATCCCTCCAAAAGATACCAGTGGAATTATTTTAATCTTTAGAAAACATCATTCAGGCTGCCAGGTATGCTGTAGATAGCATTGACTTCTTCATAAGCTTTCATACTCTATATTTTTGTAATACCTATTGCAAGGAAACACATCCTTGGCTGGTAAGGTGCTAGAGAAACACAGTTAATCTTATTATGGTCTGGACCCGGTGTAAATGTTCCATGCATCTGTAGCTCACTGATTGCAGTTTGTATCAGTTCAGTAAGACGCTCAAACCTCTTCTTGTGAGGAACTGGCAGTTTCTATTTACCTTTTCCAGATAAAATGAGTTGGAGCAGGGACTGCTGGCTGCTCTAGTGGGAACAGTTTCAGGAGAGGAACAGAGATACACAGCAGGGTCTGTCTTTTGCTTTGAATAGCTGTTTTTTCTGGGGTAAGGTGAGGGTTTGTCTGGTGGTAATGAGAAAATTCCCCATGAATTTAATGTGTCAAAATTCCATCCCTGTTCTTTTTTGGCTCGTTACTGTCAAGATCTCGACACTGGGATACTTATTGATGAGAACCAGACCTTCAGCAAAGTGTAAATTAGCTTAGTTGAGTAGGAATTAATGGTTCTGCACAGATTTGAAAGAGCTGAGCATTCAGTCCAAAGACAGTTGATCCTATATCAGCACTAAAGGAAAAAATTACAGGAGTTGTTATTCTGCTTCCAAACTCCTATTTTTGATGAAGGTTTGTGGAGCTGGAGCCACAGTCCCTAGCTTATGTAAGCTTCACTTATTACACAATGAGCTAAACATAAGTAAAAGTAGGCTGAATCATATGGGGATGCAAACCTGGCCAAAACCCCCAGAAAACTCTGAGGTGGGTGTGAGGAAAATCAGCTGCTGTAATTATGATGGTGGCTGTGGGGGATAAGGGAGCAGCCAGATTTGGCTGAGTTTGAAGCAGTACTTTTTGATTTACGGACAGGGAGTGTATTTTGACTTGTCCTCAGATTGTTAATTTTTAACTCTTGCTGTTTGCAAGATTGCCAGCACGCAGATGGGAAGCATCCCTTCAAATCCTGCCCATGACACCAGCCAGCACATCCAGGGATAATTTTAAAATTATTCTTTTAGTCATTGGCAGGCTGTAGCCATTTTGTCTTGGTATGTCTAAACCCAGCTCACCACTGCTCTTTTTCTGCAGTCTGCCACAAGCCTCTGGTCCACTGGGGCTGGAAGCCTCCTGGAATAATGTCTTTTTATCCCCATGCCATGTGCTCCTTGGTGCCTTTGTTCTGACATCCCACCAGCACAAAGGGCATCAACACACATCCCATCAACAAAAATCTTCTGTGGGAGATTTTTACTGACATACCCACACATCTTTTTTGACAAAGTTGTACGCTTGGTCTTAGGAATCCCTCATGGTGCTGAACTTGGCTCATGTAGTCTGGGATGCTTCAGGAGTCTTTGGATGGAAAAAACTACTTAATGAAAGCCATTTTCAGCAGTATTGATTATTTGGGTCTTGAGACCACTTCATTAAAATCTATGGGATTTCTGTCATTGATTTAATCAAGAAGAGGAAGCCCAGAGTAGAAAAGCTACATCCAAAATATAAATATATATAATTTTTTTAATAGAACATGTAGGATAGTGCACACTTGCAGTAATTGCTGTGGATGAGAACTCACAGGATAAATGGAGGTTCAAAGCTACTATTCTAAACATTCCCTATACTTCAGATTAAGCTCCTCTACTGTCTTTGCAGTAACTGTATACAATTATCTTCTCTCTAACAGGATCCCCAAAGCAGATGTAATTAGGGATCATTGGAGCCAACATATGCATATCTTAATTACAGAACCAATATGGGATACTATTTGTTCCAACATTTAACATTTAAAAAAAAATCATGGACATCTAACTTAACAGATAGTTATTTTCATGGTAACTTTGATTAAAACGTACTCAGCTAAACTGGTCAAAATATGACACTGAATTATTACCAGGAGAGCACCATCCAGCACCTATCCTAGCTCGGAGAAGACAAGAAATCAGATTTTTCATCACATGGCACACTGAACAATCCCTTAGAACATTGTAAGCATCTAAATATTACAGGATCAGAGCTGTTCTCATACTTGCAGCAGTTGTAAGTTGCTAACTAAGATGCAAGGGAAGGCAGAAGCAGACCCTTGACTGCCTAATTTAATTAACTGTTTGACTTCTTGTGTTGCAAAAAAGTTTTGAACGATTTAGTTAGCTTCGATATACTACCTGAGAGAAAAACAAATAAACAAAACAACAACAACATGGAGAAAGAGATCCTGGGTTGTCAAGATCCCACACTTTTCTGCTGAATTAAATTAAGAAACTAAAAATAGTCAACATAGTGTATTGAAAAATTACACGAATTTTTGTGAGATTGGATCAATATATATGAGCAAAGCAAAATACAGCAAATACTGGATGTGTAAGTACTTACTGCTTATAGCATCTGTAGATCTTTTCTCTGAGCTGTCATCAATGACTTCTCTAGAAGTCTTTTTGCATCCTGTATTTCCTGTAGTGGAAAGGACATCTCCATTCCATGGACTAATGCCTGCAGACAGTGGCACAGGAAGCAGAAATGCTTAGTTTTCAGAATCTAGTCTGAGAACTAATCTCCTCATTCTCCATTTCTCCCCATGAAATTAGGAAATATTAACACTTAGTTTCCTCAACAGGTGGTGTTTGTAAGCATTATAGTTTCATAGTGATCATATGCTTCACAAATGCTTTGTAAATTAAACAAACCATTTTTACAAATCCAGCAGGCTTCTGCACAATAGTTATTTTTGTTAGGAGTGAGTGAACAATTATAAAAGCCCCAGTTATTTATCTCTTAGAATAAATTAAGATTTTACAATTGATACTCCCAATCTCCTTCGTTGTTTCCTGGTTCAAGCTCTTTATCCTGTATATCCAAATTTCCCACTTTCCTTAATCTAGATATTTTTATAAAATTTTCTTTTTACAGATTTTTAATGCTACTTGTTACAGAAGACCCGTGTATTCTTAGGAACACTGAATAACTTCTGTTTATCTTTAGTGGAAGACATATCAATATTTTTGAATATTTAAGTGTGAAGACTAGAGAGTTGCAGTAGAATAATGTTCACTACTTTATATGACATAGATATTGGTGTATTTTTCTTCTTTTAAAATTATTTCTGATTATTTCTGTGGGGTTTATTTGGTTTGGGGTTTTTTCCTGACTGGATTAAACAAAGTTTTGTCTTATGGAAATTGCATGGGGTCATTTGGATTATTGCCATCCACATTCTACCAGGGCACTGACTGGGTAAAGGATCAAGGTTTGGGACATATCACCTCAAGATCAGTGGCTGGGCAAAACAAATGGTGGTGACAACTATAAAACATAATAAACCTAGTGGATGGGACAAGAAGAGTAAACTGAAGTGATGCAGTAAGTTCCAAGATATATATCTGTTACTAATGGCATTACAGAACAAGACTAAAATATAAAGAATGTATAGCAGTTTTTAAAATTTCTGAAGTTCTAGATAAGGAACAATATTATTTTCCCCCTCTACTTTCTGCCACCCATACCAGTCAGCATATGCTCAGCATTTTGCAGCTCCAGAAGCACATACAAATCAAAAATAAATACTGTGACTGATATCTGAGAGGCAATGCATAAATACCTAGGAAGCAGAGCTCACTCCTCGGAGGGCAGGCTGACAACATGCTGGCTAGGGAAGGCAGGGGAGACCTGGAGGAGAGTATTTGAGGGAAGGTGACTTCTCCAGTAACAGGGTGCAACTGCAGTAAGAGCCAGAGCAGGCTGACTGCACTCCAGTTCATTGCCAGCTCTTAATCAAAGCCTCAGGGCACTGTTGAAATGGGAGCATTAAATAATACTAAGGAATAGTGAAGGACAACTACGATCCCAAATAATTTCCTTCCAACTGTGAGGGTAATGCATGTCCTTCAATTGTCTAATATCTCACTCTTGGCTGACGTGGTGGGCTGATCTATGAAAATAGAGATCATATCCAGGATAGAATTTCATCTGAGTCCTGCCTGGGCACTTTTAATTGGATGACAACAGCAACCCTTTTTCCCTTTTTACCACCTTGGATCACATAAGTGCAGACAATATTCTGGTACTTCATCAGTTGTTTACTTGTCAGGACTGAGCAAGAAAGTGCAGGAAAGCCAAGTGTCCCTCTTGTGCCTTTTTCCTACGCAGATACCTTGAGATATTCTTTATTTACCAGCCAAAGAAGTTTTTCAGGATCAAAGAGCAGTCTGGATCCCTGGTGCACTGAGATCCTGCAAGCCAGTGAAGGAACCATGCATTCCCATGTTTTTCAGCTTCTCACTAACACAGTTTTGGCCTTGAGCAGACTTCAGCCATTGCTTATGAAGGGGCAAGTGCTGGGACAGTGAAGGGAAGGAGCCACTCCCCTCGGGGCTCTCCCCCAGGCTCAGGAAGGTTTTCTCCTCAGTGGGATTAAGTGATGCTGTGGCACACCTGACCATCCATGCCCCCACCCCTTCTCTTCTGCCCTCAGGGCAGACAAGGAGCAGATAAAATATCCTGCTTGGGCTGCCTCCAGCCTTCCCTCAAAAACACTGCTCACACAGTGAGCTCTCTCCAGCCTAGCATGTCAAAAAGCTGGAGGTAGGAAGGGCTTCTGGCCATGCATGAGCACCCAGCACAGCAGAGCAGACCCTGCTGCCTCCTTCCCAGCTGTGCCCCGGCCAAAGGAAGCCCTGACACTACTCCCAATTATCCAGCTCCCCATGTCAAATATTCCTCTCTAGACCACCAGCCAAGGTCTGTTTTTAATACAGCTTTGCATAAGGGGAGGAAAGGAAGAGGGCAAAGAAGTAGGAGCTCATGGTGATATTTCTTGCTTAATATTATTGTGTTAATTCCTTGTTTGTCCAGCAGCTGAATCATCTGTCCCTCCTCTGGGATGTGGCTCCAGCTGCTGTGAAACCTAGTGGCAAAGGCAGAGCTGATTAACTGCAGGCTCTCCTGCTGCTGAATCCAGCCAGTAAACCACGTATGGGCCATTTCCCCGGAAAAATCTGTCTGTTGATTGAAAATCATAGCTGAATTTCCTCCTGCTTTCCCTTCCTCCCTCTCTGCCACAAAAGAAGCTCCCACAGTCAGGATGGGATAGGGAGGGCAGCAGCAGGAGCTGACTTCTGCCTGTGCCCTGCTACAGGTGCCACAAGGACATAGGCTAAGGGAGGGGGAGCAATATGGGTCTCTCCTGCTGTCTGTGATGGTTATGTTTGAAACTGTCAGTGGAAGAGCCCCAGAGGAGCCCTGTTAAAATCCAGGCTGCCTAAAAAACCACACAGTCTCAGTGGCTGACCAGCAGACTGAGGCCACAAGCAGCTGGCACTAGGACACACCAGGTTCAGTGGCTGAGTGCAGGCGTCTGACCAGATTGCTCAGCACTGAACAAAACAAAACCTTACAGATTGCAGCTTGATGACTACTGCATGGCCTGCCCTTCCTTGCACAGGAGACAAAAAAAAAAAAAAATCCCTGTGTGATGCAATTATTTTCCTTTGGCTTCTACAGCTGGTGGCATAGCAAGCTTGCTCACCAGGCACAGGCTGCAGACAGACAACAGTGACCTGTGCTGGTCAGACTGGCGATCAGGGTTTGCTCCAATCCTGGGCTATCCAAGATGGCCCATTTTTATTGTTACAGGTAGATCAGGAGTTGTTTTGAAGTCTGATCCAGTGACTCAGTTGCCCAGAAGAGGACTTTGAAATGCTCATCCTGTCTGTTTCTGAAAACAACTGTGACAAAGTACCAGTAATCCCTATTTGATCCAAGGCTGCCCCTAGCATCTCCAGGCAGGCAGGTAATGTAGAGCCAGGTCAGGGAAAAGAGCACCAGTGTAGATAGCAGTAGAGGAAAGCTGGTTGAAAAGTTTTACCCTGAAGGCTGTTTTGTTATTAAAAACAACAACTGTTTTTTTCTTTAAAAACCACAGCATTTTGCAAATAACTGTTCTGCTCTATAAAGAGTCTTCAGTTAAAAGCAATTTTGTTAACTGTTGGATTTCCTCCTTTTCCTTGTTTTCTTTTTTTTATTTATTTTATTTTTTCTTTTTTCCCCTTACTGAAGAATGTGGTGAAACTGGGGGAAACTTATTTCTCAGTTAAAACGAAATTTTGTTTGTTTGTTTTAAAAAGTGATAAAAAATAAAAATAAGTACGTGTGGAAAAAGAACAAGTTTCAATCAGCTTCAGAGCCATGTGCAAACACATATAGTACACTAAATTATTTAGATAGATATATGTCAGATATATCATGATGTAATTTATACATTAAAAATACTTAATAAAGAGAAGTCTCTTTTTAGTACAATAGCAGAGATCAGCCATAACAGCTGCACTTCAGGTAAGCTGGAAAGGCCACAGTAGCCTGTACATGGAGACACATTTTTCCAAAATGATCAGCAAAACTGAGGGATTGTAACAGCATCAGGCCTCACCAGCTGCATCACTCAGCTGGTGGGTCCAGGGTGACCTGGTTGTACATCTGAACTGTTGCATTCAGAGCTGAATCAATGTTCAGGCTCTAATTCAAGTACACTGAAAGCACACAGCCAAAGAGCTGCAAGTCCATCCCAACAGTAATGCTCATGACACTCATTATGTCCCTACAGGGAGCAATTAGTGAGGCCTGCAACAGGCAAAAAGAAAGGTGATGTCCTCTGTCTCAAAAGCTCTAATTTCATGATAAGACAATAGGAGATCACTAAGAATAAATTAGAACAAAACCGACTGGCTGGGAAAAGGGGAACTGGGAACTAATTTCTATTCACATCCTTGGTGTGACTTTGTGATTCTTGGTCATCTCTGTTTCCCTGACATATCTTTGTGTTTTCCAAAGGGGAGCAAAAATCTTGAATCTTGCAGTTATTTGTTAATGATTGCAAAGCACTTTTAGCTAGAGGGAAAATCTCAGCTGACATCCAGGAAGCACAAAGGGACCATAATAAAGCCTAGCTGTTTGCTCGAGGTTACATTAACGTGACAGTCTCTGGTGGGTGCAGGTTGCTCTCGTTCACACCTTTGGCCTCTGGCTTTGGCAAAATGACACCTGGAGAGTTTCTGGAGCATTTCTGGAGTGTCTTGAATGTCAATTGCATTTGAGCAGTTGGTGCAGAAGCCTCAGTAACACCTGAGACACAGAGCAAGCCACCAATAGCTCCAGATACCTGGCAAGCATAGCACTGGCACAGCAATATCTCAGTATTTAATCTCTGGCTGAACACAATCAGACAGGGCTGGAGTCAAAAGGATTTTTAAATGTTGTGTTCAGACAGAGTTCTGTATCATGGGGGCAGAAGATCATCTCTAGTGGATCTGTGGTAAATATCTTTTGTTTTTTATGTGGAAGGATGACAAATATTTTATGCACAAGATCTTTTAATGTTGATGTGGCCACAGGAAATGGAAAAGTTTAAATGGAAGACAACAGGACAAGCAAAATGTGACATGTTGTGCTGCTTATTCAAAGCCAACAAAGAAGGGGCCCAACAGTTCCATACAAAGAACTGTTTATATCAACCAATACGTAATTTTAAATTTCCTGCCTGAATCATTTTTTGATATCTTTTTATCCTGTCTCTTTGTCACTCTCCAATGAACTGAAAAACATTAGCATGATCATGTTTTTTCCCTTTTTAAGGAAACCCTAGTGACTCCAGATCTCTATATAGCACCACCACGGTTCACCACAAGCACACCAGCCACAAGAGCTGAAGCTGAAAGGTCGTGCTAAGGGGGTTATAAGTTATCTGGGGCTGTGAAAAATAAGGGACTTGCTAACTCTGGAGAATAATTTAACTGAATACACTTGCCCTGACCTAAAGGTGCTACCTTTGGGAATGTTTCACAGTTTGACACACAGAACTGCTGAGCATCCAAAGACACCAACCTGGCTCTCACAGTGACAGAACAAGTTCTGCTTCTCCACAAACCAGGCTCTCACTGCATCACTCTCTGCACCCACATACACTTGGCTTCTCCCTGAGCTCTGATAGCAAACAAAGCAACACTCAGTCAACTTCTGTGATGCCTAGAATACTTCTGACAGACCAGCAATACATAGTGGTCCAGGAAAACCGATCTCTCCCCTTTATCCACTCAGAATAGCTCTACACCAAGGTGCTATATTCACCCCCAAACACCCCACAGAGAATTGGTATGCTTAGGCTAATAGCTTTTAATAAAAAATACTAATAATTTTAAAAATCAGGGTTCTTGCCACACAATACAATAAAAATGCATGTTTTTCTTCTTAAACACATTTTAGCTTTTGTGAGCTTGTGTGAAAAGGCCCCATTATTAAGCCTGAGTTATTTAAGCAATATTGGAAGTGCCTTTGCCCTTTTGTTAATTTGCTTGGCTTGGTACACACATGGCATTTGTTTTATATCATGTGTGGAACTTGCTTCTTTAAAAAGTCTGCAGATTTCAAATTCCTCTCCTTTTGATAGATGTACTGTATGTGCTGTTAGGTTTAAAAAAAGTTACAGGTGGCTGCTATTTTTCCCAATTCAGTCCACAAAAGCCTCTTTATTAAAAGAAGTCCTTAATGAAAAGGAAAAGTAGAGCTACTGTATGTGAGGTTGCAAAGAACTCTGGTGGAAGTATTTGGTGTTTACATTTTGCCGAACTATTTATACTGTGGACACACACTACACTAAAGGCTCTCTTTTCCCTGCATAATAGAAATCCTTGTGACTGAATTCTATATACTTGGTATGGTTTACATTTTTTATTCAGCCTTACCACATTTTATTCCACCGTGCTTTCTACACGACTCTGTGAGTCTGTAGCAGAGCTGTATAATAGCAACACCTTCTGGAAGAAGGGAGACGCTGGAGAATCCTTTCTGATTCTTGCAGCTTGTTGCACTCACCAGCCAGTGTACATTACTAATAAGGCAGAAGCTCAGAATAAAAATTAAAATACATCACTGACTGTACTGTGCATTTATTGCTTCATTTAGCAGTAATTGTAAACTCGTGGTTTGGGGTTTTTTTAATATTTTTCTAAGCCTTTTTGTTCAGAGTACTTTTAACAGTTAATATTCAGTGTTTTAATTACACCAGATTTATGGGTCTGAGTCTCTGCTCTGTAGACCCTTTGTCTGCTGATACGAAAAAGCAGAGGAGCACCCTGCTGCTTGGTGGCAGCAGCCACCTCTTCTCCCCTCAGAACAGCACGAGCTGCCAGCACAAAGAGGAGCATTCCCAAACCCTGCAGCAGAGCTCCCAAAACCACAGGCCAGCAAATGATGTGCAGTGGCCTACATTTAACATCAGATGAGTCTCACAATATTAGATAAGCACCACAGCCTTCCTGGTGTCTTTGTGAACAAAACTCTGCCCCTGACGAGCCTTTAACTGCCTTTGGCACTGGGGCTTTAAAGTTTTTGCCAAAAAAGACAGGCGGCCCTTTCTGAGTGTTGCTAGAAGACAGCTTTGCAAGCACAAGTAGGAAACAGGGTGGGTGGCAGGAGGACTCCTTTAACTGTCTTTAACTTCAATCTAAGGCAATATTTTCTTTTGCAAAGTACTGCAGAGAGATACCATTACAGCAGCAGCAGTAGTAGTAGTAACAGCAGTAATAATAATAACCATATCACCTCTAATTAGATCTTTGAACAGAAGTGCAATAATTTTCACACCACTGCTGTAAAGATGAGTTCTGCTAGAGAAACAGGGAGAACTGAATTACTTGGTGAAAGGCACTACCAAAGGACAAGAGATAAGGAGAGGGACAAAAGAGCTTCCACATTTAAACATTTCAAGCACAAAATTTGCTGTAATGGTACCAAACTAGTGAATGGTCTTATTTCAAAACACTGGGCATTATTCAAAAGAAGGATTATTAACTCCTGAAATCTTCAGCTGGCTTGGAGGATGCAGGATCATAGTCCAGATGAGCCTCATAAACCTGGATGCCTTTCCTCAGACAAGGCAAATCACAGTCTGGTTCTTCCTGATGAGCAACCCAGGGTCAGATCTGACAAGTTTTGATGATTTTGCAAAGTTAATATGAGATTTCCATTTTGCTTTTAATTTTCAAATGGTGTGTTTCTGAGCAAAATTTGCTGTGTTCCTTGCTTTGACATTGTGTTTCTGCATCTTCCATGCCTCATTCACATGCTTGTTCAGGATTTCATTTTTTGGGCTATTCCTTTTCTCTTTGCACACTCTTACTGGTGTCAACTCCTGCAGTGCCAGCTTCTGCCCACCTAATAAAGAAGCTAGTGTACTGCAAAGTGTGCACAGTGCAGCCATCATCCACAAAACAGTCTGACTTAGCTCACTCCATTATGCAAAACAGCTCTGAGGAGAAGCCTTCTGGGAAATGCAGAAACAGATTTTCCATGATGGGAAAAAAAAAAAAATGAGCCCTGCAAGGTATGTTTAGGTGTGTCAGGGAAAGGAAACTGTTTAAGAAAACGAGTTTGTCAAAGGTCTTCATGAGATATCTGATTTTGGCAAAGTGTCTGAGGGCTAGTGTCAGCCACAGCTGCCTAGCATGTGATACACCCCCCAGCTAATCATGGCAAACACACTCCACATCTTTCTAAGTAACTGCATGTCTGTACCTTAAAAAGCAGGGATCTGGGGCATGATCCTGCATGAGGGCAGAATGCACAGCATTGAGGAATCCTTGAGGGGGCTGTGGGCAGCTGCTCAGAGTGGCCAGGTGAGGATAGCTATCGGAGCAGGATAGGGAAGGCCATATGGCACCAGCTGTGCTCTGGCTCCCAGCAGGACAACCTCTCCTCTCATGAATGTAATTTCCACAGCATGCACAAGAGTGATTTGCTATTGCAATTAGCTGTTCCTCTCCTTTTCCTCACCTGTACCTGTCACCTTTGGGCTGCACACAAAAGAAGACGACAATGCAACAAACGCTGCAAAGCTCTGAGCCCTACGCTGTGAAGGTGCTCCCTGCTGCTACCAAAAACGAGCACAAAATCCTGTAGGGAAGCCTCTTCCCTGCCCCCTCTGCTTGATGTGAAAAATGGCTGTGTCTGCTCCCCACACCTGTAAATGCCAAGGGCCATGAGGTGATGGGCCAGCAGGACTGTCACAAAGTTGCTGAAGCCCTTCTCCCCAGTTCTGCCAGCCCAGCATATCCCTGAGCTGGGGAATGGGTTAATACCAGCACGAGGGGAGTTTGTGACAAACCAACAACTACACTGAGAATCCCAAGCGGAATTTTAACATGTCTGGCCTGGGATTCTCAAACGTTGATAATGACAGGCATTACCTGACCCAGCCAGCTCGGGGATCGCGATAGCTGTTCTCAAGAATTTGCAAATCGTTCTCCAGTTCCTGGCTCCTTCCCTCTGACTATCTTGGCAGCCTGTTCTGGCAGCCAGACTATCTCACCTAAGACTTCTCCAGCTGGTGAAGCATCTTGGCGCTCCTGCCTCTCCATGCCCACACACTTTCATCAACTTCAGCAGTAACCCTTTTAAGTGTTATCTCGCAGCCCTAATTACTTCAAATACATTTCTGCCTGACGGCGTCGGACAGGTGGAAACTGAGCGCCATCTATTGCTGATTAATAAAAGGTTGCTTTGGTAAGGATGCGACAACAGCCCCTTTTCCAAAGGGACTCTCGGCTGCGGGATTCCTGCCATCCAGCAGCAGCATCCGCACGGCTGCCAGAAACAATGCTACTTTGAATTGATGGTTAAAGCCTTGAGGTTTTCCAGAAAATACATCTATAAGTTCAGGACGTGTCTCTAGCTAATTTCTTCAACCTGGAAATATTGTGAGAACTAGCTCTCTTGTAGTGTTTGTATAATTATGTAATTAATTTTGCCCTGAAATATTACGGCATGAATCTCTCTCTGGTGTTTATATCTGACACAGGCAAACTTTAAAGCTGGTCTCTACACAGTTTTTAGTCTCGAGCCTTTGGCAACACTGGCTGTACCCCCTTTACAACTGTGAGCAACTGATGTGAAAGAAGGGAGAAATCTCCAAGGCAAGCACTTTCCCCCACTCATCTGCAGCCAAGGAGCACTCCAAGAACCTGAGGAAGAGTAGTGGTCACACATTGCCACTGGTGTGAGGAGGACTTGGTTTGTAATGAGGCATTAATGTGAAGCTGAAGGTCATCTTCTTGTCAAAGATGATGTCTTGGGACTTCCCTGCATGGGATAATATAATTTAAAAATGCATATCCCTAATAAGACAAAAACTCTGAAAATACTATCAAGAGTCTAGGGTGAGTAGATTTCCATGACAGAAGAAAAAGCTGTATCTTTTCTGAGTCCCACATACAACTTTTGAATATATCTGAAGGGATGCTAATTGTTAGCACCAGATGATGATGCTGTTAATTTCTCCTTCTCACTTTAAGCAACTATTGCAGTCTTTTCCACAAAAATGCAAAGATTTGTAGTGAGGACAAAGTTAGGAGAGCTAATGGATAGAGATCTGAAAACACTAAACCAAAATGCTGCTACACACAAGCTGCAAAGACCAGGAGCATGCTGTCTAACTCTGTGATGTTTCCAATAGAACTGACTGCAAGGATTCCTGAGAAAAGGAGCGGGTAAAGATGACAAAAAAACCATGAGCAACACCACTTCGAAGTGTCTGCAGGCATGAAGTTGGGACATCTTCAAACTGTTAGGAAAAAAAATATCCCTGACACAATGTAAACAGCTGTGGTTTTTGCAAGCTCCATAATACCTGCTACCTTTTTATCTAAAGCTCTACATGCTTTAGAAGGGAAAAAATATTTTTAAACATTATATTTGAGCACATATGATGGAGATGAAAGGTGAAATATTTATATCAGGCAGTTTAAAAACAGAAAAGCCAAGGAAGAGAGATGTTTGGTTTATTTTGCAAAATATCCTTAGGATTTTTAAGGTTGTTCTGAAGGGTTCTAAGACCTGGCCCATGATTTTGGGTTAGGCTTTATTATTGATTCAAAAGTCAAACTGTATAATCAGCACGCTAATGACTCCTTGCTTTTTGTAAATGAATAAAACTGTTTTTCCTCATAAATACCAGAAAGGGGAGCAAGAGATCAAAATAAGAGCTAAATAATTCAAATTCAGGTGTGTTCTCCTTGAGACTCTGGGATTGCCTCAGTTTAATATCCTGTAGCCCAGATAATTATTTATTGCTGCCTAGAATGTAGGAGACCACTTTCATCTCCCAGTATGTGTTAGGAGGACATGGCCTGCTTCACATGGCCCTGAGATTGAGCCTTTCCAACAGTTTTAACTCTGTTCTGTCCCTACCTCTTTACCTCTTCCCAGAGCCTTGCAGCAATGGCAGCAATCAGAATGTCCTGTAAGAGTTTGCCAGGAGAAGAGAAGGTATGAGCACAACCTTATTATGGACCAGATCTCACCCATCCACTGGCCAGGGCAAACTGAGAGCAATATAAAGGACAAGGCAGGACAGACTGCAGTGGAAAATCTGTCCCAGTCTGTTAGTGGCTGCTACTTCTCAAGGAAAGAGTGGTGGCCCTTAGACAGGACCCCCAGTGGGATGAAGAGACACTGAAGTGGAGGAATGTGCTCCTGACAGGACACCTACACATTGACTCAGCTCTGACACACAGTAGGCACAGCCTTACAGAGACACTCGGCCAATCCATCACCTCTCTGTCAGACAGGCAGGGAGGGTTCAGGAGCAGCAGCCCCATCCTATGTCTGCCGAGGGCATTCTCCCACCAGGAAAGTGTCACTGAACAGACCATCAGAAAGGCTGAATTTGGCTGAAATCCAAACAGCAAAGAATTAAAAATTACTTTATTATGACTCTGAATACTGCTGGTAATAATCTGGGGAGTAGTAATGAAAAAATAGAGAATGTGGTGCAAGAAACTAAACTTACAAGGTAGCACTCTTGGGATTAAGATGATGGTGGTTGTGGTTTACTCTTAGGTAGACTGTCCCAAATGCTCCTCTTTGTACATTATTTCAGTATAAGAGAAATTTTATATTGGTTTTTGTTTGGTTTGGAAGGAACATAGTACTAAAGCTTTTAAATAAGTACAAAATTAATTAATACTGTTGTATTTCTTGGCAGGACAAACATAGAAAGTTTCATGTTGAAATACACTACCTCTGTTCTTTGTATTTGGTTTTGCCTTTTTTTTTTTTTTTCTTTCTTTTTTTAAGAGGACAGGGTGCTGGATGGCAGGGGAAAGAGAATATTTTTTTTTGGAGAGTTAACCTCTTTATTTTCCTACACCACATTTAAAGCCAGGAAGGTAACCAGAACAAGAACCAATTTCCCACCCTATAGCAAACTTCTCATGTAAGTTAAATAAGTGGTTATGGGTTAAAGCAAAAATGGTTACAAACTACCTTCTGGAGAGGTGCTCCAGTCTACTCCAAAAAGTAATGTGGTAGAAGCAGTTACAGGTGAAGGGAGGATATTCTAGTTTAATCAAAGTACATTACAAAAGCTCTGCAAAGCCTGTTCTAGCTCACACAAGCTCCCAGGGCTGTCAAGAAAACACCAAAGGCCTGAGTCGCCTGGGATCAGTAAGTTTAAAGGCAATCTGTTCTTCCTGAGCTATGAGAGTCCTGTGAGACTAGGACTCCATTCCAAACTTCTGTTAACAGCAATGCCAACTAGGAGCATGGTGAATTGTGATTTCCCCAGCATAGCTGTGCCAACCAAAGCCCCAAGTGACTCCGTTGTTCTAGCAAAAAAAAAAAAAAAAAAGTGCATTTCCTTGTACAACATTTCCTGTGCAGGGCTCTGGCTAGGTATGGTTTTACTGTATAAACACCAAATGCAGCTTCACTGGCAGATCTGCAGCCTTCTGTCTGCACTGATGAAATGCCCCTAAGCACAGGCATAAAAGCACAGTATGTTACACTTAGGTTGCAAGCAGGGCTGGAGGTTGATTTTGTACAACAGGTCTAAAAACCCATTGCGTCCTCACAGAGGCTTTGCTGTTCTCTTTGCGGTGATGTGTTTACTCAGAGAAGCTGTTGTGAATTTAAAATATGCAAGGCTATTTTGTTTTTCTTTTGTGCATGGACAACAACTTCTTTCATTCCCTACAAAAATCACCACAAG
>VZTT01059706.1:0-27784 GCA_013400855.1 Buphagus erythrorhynchus | reverse complement strand
TTGTGTTCCTCCCCCAAGTCCGTGAAATAGTTCAGAGCCTCAATTCCATCATGTGAGCCACTACACAACAGAGTTTAATAACCTGGAAATCCACAAGATCCAACCTAAATCCACAACTTCAGCTACGAAAAGGTAACTGCACTCTTAAAAAACCATCCCCATAAGATCCCTTTCCCAGGACTGAGACCTCTTCCCAAAGATCCACATACAAAAGCCAGCCCCTCTGTTGGTAAAAGAGTGTGTGGAGACTGCACTAACCTGGAACATACAAACTCCTCAGTTTGTAGAAAAAAGTACTTTTAATCCTCAGCAGAGCCATACTGCCAGTGTTCAGATGTTTCCATTCCCATTTAACATACATGCATAAGATAAAACAAGGCATTACAATAACCCTTGACACAGGATGTTTGAAGTTACAAGTCATTTGGTACCAAATCAAGAGAAATCATCACTGTAAAGATCAGCCCCTGTCAAGCAGCAGCCTGGTGAGCCAGGGCAAGCACACAGCAATGCAATTATTAGTACTGCTCAGTGTGGACCTCCCAAACACCATCCCAGGACCTGGCTGGTTCTGTGTTCGTGGCCTGGTGTGTTACCACTTGCCACACAACATTGGGTTAGTAACAATACTAATTAAAATTTGCCCACAGTAATTTAAAAGCAACCCCAGTGGACAAAATTTTTAAGCAGTAGAATGCAGTTGGTTACTATATAGAAGTTAAACATTGACAGTATAATTGCAGAAATCTTTTCAAGCTAAAAATAAGCTGACCCAAGACATTAAGTTGAGAAAAGTTAACACAGAAAAAAATGTTTAATATTAACTACAGAGACAGTGGATATAGTACAGAATGTCTTAAGCAAAAGATACACCAATCAGTACTTACAAAGGAATGAACCATTTCTTTGCTTAACATTACAATTTTCATATGTAAGTTCATATATGTAGGTTGGTAAGCTTTACCATTCTGGAAAAAATAAGGTGTGTATATCATCAGCTAGATGTGCTCACTGTATGCTCCATTTTTTTTACGCAAGGCCCGGGTGACTGGAAGTGCAGTTGTCAGGCATTTTAATTAACTGGACAGCCATTTGTTTCTGCACGACAAGGCATCGTTACACAGGAGCAATCAGGAGACAACAGGAAACAGCCAAGCACTCTGCACTGCAACACGCCACCTTAACAGCTAACCAGCATTACTCAACTGCTACACAACTGCGCCTAGTGCACAAAAATACATAAGAGAAGAGATTAGAATTGAGTCTGATAAAACAATCCTTGCAAATATCAACTGTCACCTGAAAAGATTTCTACCAATTTGAATTTGAAGATGCTATTTTAAGTCAAAGTTTTTCTTTCTTAAAAAAAAAAAGCATTTACAGTAAGTTTCAAGTTGAAGTTTTGTGGACTTTTATTTAAGAAATCAAGATAAAATTGAGAGTACTTTTTGACAGTTAGCTATCAGCATATAATGGCTGCATGATTCCTCAGTATGAAACTGGAGGCAGCAAGTTACCATCAATTTTAATTTCCAATAGAAGTCAGCACTATATAAACAAAAATGAAGTTTTACCTCAAATATCCAAGCCAATAATGAAATCGGTAGTCGTTCACTTCACTAAATTACAAGAAATTTGAATAACAGCAACAAAATGGCACATAAAATGTAATATCTGCCACTTGAGGCGCAACTTAAACAAGTAAAAAGTTAGACAAAATGTTACAAAATAACCTTTTCAACAGCTGGTTGCTCGGCCAGGGTCTCTCCAATGGGCTGAAGACTCAAGCGATCTTTTCCCCCCAAAGGCGTCCTTTATGTGGGTTCTCATTTAGCTGAAGCATCTAGGTTTGAAGAGAGAAAAATTCAGCCAGGTTTCTACCTTGTCTATTATGGGTGTGGATGACTTCAAGGATACTTCTAGTTGTGTTTCAACTGGCTTTGCCTAATTTAATTAAGCTTTAGGAATTTCCACAGTGTTCCACCTCCCCCCCTGTGTTGCTTTACTTCAGAGGCCAAATGTAAAGTTCGGTTAAAATATTTAGTTACAAAGGAGAATAAGCATCAGGCTGTAGATCAAGCCACCATTAACTTCAATTCAGCCTGTTCACCACGCAATTATTCAGACTTCTAAAAAAGTTACAGAACTAATACGTCCTCATAAAGACTTAACTAAGCTCTAATTAGCATTCAAAACCGAAAATGTGACTAATTTTGCTACAATTATCTAACTCCAAAGCTAGCTCAGGCCCTTTCCTTTTAAAAAACAGGACCAAACAGTTTGAAGGGTTAAAGACACACTATCCTTTCCCCACCCGGTGTATCCTTAGATGCCTCTTCAAGATGTCGACTTGAGGAAAAACTAGTTTCCGTGGTTTTCTCGTTGCAAGGAATTTGCCACTTTTCTAGGACAGTTATTACCTCCAGTCAGTATAACGGCCACTGAACCGATCTTCCGTTCTAAAAGGATAGTGTATCTTTAACAGTGTAAGACAAACCTGCTCCAACACACGCCCACAGAAACTGGTCCCTGGAGGATCAGCCAAATCAGTTAAAATCTGCAATACTGGCCAATATTCTTTTAGCAAACAGGAGACCGCAGCTTTAAAGGGGAAAATGCAGATGTTGGATAAATACAGTAAGAAATAGTCATTTTCATCATAGGTTGCGTCTCATACAATATTTTATTAAAACCAAGGCATTAATCTTGCAATAAAACATTTTCTCTGTTTAAAAAAAAATATTTCTCCGTAGAAAACCCTTCAGTAATTATTTCCCTGAATCAATAACCAAAAAACCACTGCTCAAGAAAAAAAATACCAAAACCAACAACTAACGATGTGCCCCACTAGGATTCACTTGGTTCAGGCTATTAATGTTCTAAGAACTACCCAACACCCCACCTAAGTGCTATAAAATAAAGTAACATGCATCCTGTGCTGATCCCGAGGTACATTACCATGTTCCTAGGAGGATACAGCTCCTTCTTCTTCCGGAGACTTGGGAGGGCTCTTAGACCTGGATCTAGAGTTGGATTGCCCTCTTTGAGGCAGGGGGAGGGCTTCTAGATCTGGACCGGGATCTTGACCTGGACCGGGATCTGGAGACAGATGAGGACTTTGACTTGGATCTCCTGGCAGATCTGGACTTGGAGGTGGAGCGAGACCGAGAGCGTGTGCGAGACCGAGATTTGGATCGACTGTAGCGGGACCGACTGCGAGACCTAGAGCGGCTCCTGCTTCTAGATCGGCTACGACGGCGTCTTCTAGGGCTACAACACACCAGGAGAAAAAAAGGAAAAAAAAAAAAGAAAAGGCGCGTTAAAAGTTGCTCACGGGTGACGCACGGACTGGAGCGAGTGCTGCGGGACAGGGAAGGCGGAACAGGACGCACGTGGGCAAGAAAATGAGTGTTAAGAGGGCGCCATTGTTCAGAGCGAGTGGCCGGGGGCTAAATCTACTACAGGGCGAAACCCTTCCACTCCGAGGGAACCCCACGTGCCTCTGCTAATAAAACTCTAGTAAACCCCCACTTCCTCTTCCCAGCTCCACTGCGAAACTCACATAGACACAGAATCCCAGAATCGGTGCGGTTGGAACGGGCAACTGTGGGTCCAACTGGTCCAACCTCCCTGCTTAAGCAGGGTCGGCCTAGAGCATACGGCTCAACTCTGTGTCCATACGGTTCAGTGACGGAGACCTCACCACCTCTCTAGGCAATCAACGTGAAAACAAACGGGTCCCACTGCACAGGCACACAGCTAAGGCTCATCTCATTTACTGCCCGAACTCCGCTGCCCGTTCCGCGGCGCTCACCTGCGGCTGCGGCGGCCGTAGCCGCTGCTGCTGTACCGGCGGGGCGGCGGCCCGCGGCGGCTGTGGTGCGAGTCGGGCGGGCGGCCATAGCGGGCCATCTGCACGCGGAGCTCCCGGCCGTCCAGCACCGCCCCGTCCATCGCGTCCATCGCGTCCTCCGCGTCCCGCTTGTCGTGGAAGCGCACGAAGGCGAAGCCGCGGCTCTCCTTGGTGTAGCGGTCCCGGGGGATGTAGACGTCGCCCACGCGGCCGTACTTCTCAAAGACCCTCCGGAGGGTGTCCGGAGAGGTGCGGTAGGTCAGGTTGTCCACCTTGAGGGATGTCATGCCCTCCACATCGGGCGGCGGGCGGCCGTAGCTCATGGTGGGCAGGAGCCCCTGAGGGGCGGCGGCGGCCGAAGAGAATAAACCTGAGGGGTTGAAGGGGGTAAGCAGCCGGCACGGCCCTGAGGGCGACGCGCCTCAAACCGCAGAGCGAGTCCCAAAAGGAGGAGAGCTACAGCGCATAGGGGAAAGCCGCGGGGTCGGCAGGGAGCAGCACCCACCTCAGGGTCCGAGGGGCGGCCCGAGGCCGGAGCGAAGCGCCAGGAGCGGCCGCCCCGTCCCGCCGCGACGAGGAAATGAGGGGGAACCGCCCGCGCGCGCGGCTTAGCGCCACAAAATGGCCGGCGGTGCCCCGGAAGGGCACGCGGCACGGCCCCGCCCGCGGCGCCGCACAAGCGACCCCCGATCCCTTTTTCCTACTTTTTCCCGAGGTGGTCCCGGAGGGAGCGTGGGGAATCCCCCTCTAAATTAATAATTTGCCCCGTGTTTGGAAAGTGGCTGTTAAAACGCCGCCGCCGTGACCCGGAAGGGCTCGGTGGAGGCGGGGAAATTTTTGAACAATGTGTGTTGAAAAACGTAAAAAAAACCCCCAAACAATAGCAATAACAATTAAAAAAAAAAAAAAAGAAATGAGGGCAGAGCGCTGTGTTTGGTGGAGGGAGAGAGGCGACAAACCCCCGCCGCGGGAAAAAAAAAAGCGACGGTGAAGTGAAAGGCTTGTGGCGCGGGCGGGCGGGGACGGTTTAAAATGGCGGACGCGGAGGGGAGAGCCATGAGGGGAATGGGGCCGGAGTTCCGTGCGGGAGCCGGCGCTCGGCCCGGGTTCTGCCACAGCGGTTCTCCCGGAGCAGCTGCTGTGGGAGCTCGGTGCCTCTCCTGCCCGCGCTCCGCTGTGTGCCTGTGGCGGCTCTGAGGGGCCGGGCAGCCCGGAGCGGGCTCTCCGCGGGCTCTCCTCCATCCCTGCGGGCAGCGCTGCCCCGGGGAGCCGCCTCGGCGCCGCCAGCTCTGGATGTGCCACGATGGATCCGCCCGGTCCTCGGTGCTTGTGAGAGCCGAGCAGGGAAATAAAAAAATCGTCCTCACACCGGCCCGCTCTGCAAGTTCCCGCTGTAGCAGGAACGTGGGAGGAGATTTGCACAGCCCTTGTGTAAGGCTGACAAGCAACTTCTCAGAGTCCAGGGAATTCCGTGAAAGCTGCTCCCCCACCCCAGAAGTTGTTGCTCTGTCTCCACAGGCACTAAAAATATGCCGAAACTCCTGAACTGTAATATCTGGTTCTCATCTCAAAACAGTGTTAAAAGTTTCTACCCAGCTGTTCCATAACGCGTTAAAAAAAGAATAGAAATGAGGCTATTTTCTACTGATCTGTTTAATCCAATGACAGTATTGATACAGAAAATTATTTTAGTATTAGAATTTAAACTCTTGGTTTTACTATAATTGTGTTTAATATTTTTTTTTGCACTGAAGAAGTATAAGAAATAAGCAGTGACATGGATACAAATCCAGAAGCAACAGTTTGTTTTCTGCTACAAATGACTTCAGAATAAACTAGTTTGACATTTTGTATTACTTCATGTTTGTTCTATTTTTTCACTAGAGAATTTTGATTTAAAAATTCGGTGAAATTTGAAGTTTATCTTTACAGTGATTTCCCTAAAATGACAGAGGAAGTTTCCTATGCCACTTCCTTGGAGTTTCAGTCACTTCAAAGCATTGCTGCTGTTGCCAAAGGAATTGTTCCAGCCCAGTTTCCTGTGCAGCAGGATGGAAGCTTGTACAGGCACAAGGGAGAAAAGATGTCAGTGGGACTAGAGGATGTTAAAATTCTGCTACTATAAATTAATAATATTAAAAAGGAAGAAGAGAGCTTTTCTTGTGTTAAGACCCCTCACCTTGATATTTTAATTGCATCTTTGTAAAGCAGCCTCTGAATAATCACACTGACTTTCCTCCACAAATGAAAATTACATGCTGTTTTGAAAAACACTGACATTTAAAAAAAAAATTTAAAAAACCCAAACAGTTTGGGAACTAAAAAAGCATGTAATGCTTGTATTATATATATGTAACTATAGCTGGGGTGTGGATTTTATTTCACAGAACTACAGGGTGGGTCAGGTTGGAAGGGACTGCAGTGGGGTTATCTGGGCTCACCTCCTGCTCCAGCAGGGTCATCCTAGAGTGCATGGAATGTGATTGTGTCCAGATGGCTCTGGAATATCTCCAGTTAGGGACACTCCACATCCTCTCTGGACAATCTGTTCAGGGTCACTGCACAGAGAAGTTCTGCCTCATGTCCAGGTGGAATTTCCTGGGCATCACTCTGTGTCCCTGGCCTCTGGTGCCATTGCTGGGCCCCCTGGAGCAGAGCCTGGGCCCTGCTCTGCCCCTCCCTGCAGACAGGGACAGACNTGGACACTGCTCCAGGGGAGGCCTCGCCAGGGCTGAGCAGAGGGGCAGCATCACTCCCTGACCTGCTGGAAATGCTCTTCCTAACGCTCCCCAGGACACCAGTGCCCTTCTCGTCCCCTTGGGCACAGCGCTGGCCATGGACAGCTCATTGTCCACCAGGACCCCCAGCTCCTTCCCCACAGAGCTGCTTTTCCAGCCGCTCAGTCCCGGCCTGTGCTGGTGCTGGGGTTGTTCCTCCGCAGGTGACAGACCCTGCACTTGCCTTTGTTGAACTTCAGACAGCTCCTCTCTGCCCTTCTCCCCAGCCTGCCCAGGTCCCTCTGAAGGGCTCACAGCACTCTGGGCTATTGGACACCCCTCCCAGCTTTTTGCCATCTGCGAATTTGTTGAGGAGGCATCGATCTCTCATCCAAGTCATTGATGAGGAAGTTAAACAACCTTGGGGGACACCAGTGAGAGGCCTCCAAACAGACCCAGTGCCACTGATTATGACTGGGATTTTCCTTTCAGCCAGTTCTCAATCACCTCACTGCCCACTCGTCCCACCCACACATCCTGAGTTTCCCCAGGAGGGTGTTGTGAAATACAGTGTTGAAAACCTTGCTGGAGTCAAGATGGACAATATCCACTGCCCTCCCCTCATCCATTCATGCAGTTGTTTCATCACAGAAGCTGATCAGGTTCATCAAGCAAACCTTAACCCACTTCAGATCTAGTTTAAAACTCTCAATGAGCCCTTCTAACTCCTGTGCTAATATCCTTTCTCCCTTTGAGACATCTGTTTCTTTAAACCCTTTGCTGTAGACAGCAGATGTAAAATGTGGTGATTTGTCATTTACTTCAATCAATTCTGCATTTCCTTCTCTTTCCTTTTGGCCAGCATTAAAGTAGAACTGATTCAGTTGAATTCTTCAATCCCAGAGGCCCAACAGAACAGACAAAGGATGGTAAACAGGAAAAAGCGGCCATTTGGCCAATGTCTGATCCTCCCTCAGTTTTGCTGATGTTTTAGCAGAGATGTTAATGACTCGAAGATCAATTGGTCCTAAATTTATTATTTAGAAATGCTGTGAAGTAAAAGATTAATGGTATCACTTCCATCCCTGGAGGTTGGAAGGGGCCAGGTTGGAGGGGGCTTGGAGCAACCTGGACTAGTGGAAGGTGTCCCTGCCCATGGCAGGGAGGGGATGAGATGGGCTTTAAGGTCCCTTTCAATCAAAACCATTCTGTGATTCCATGTTCTGTAAATGTGTGTGGTTTTTATTTTTTGAGGGTTTTTTTGTGTGGGTGGGGGTTTTTTGTGTGTGTTTTTTTATTTTATTTTTTTTTTAAATCTTGCCAGGTGTTATTTAGTGGCTAGAAATTACAATTCTACAAATTGTGCAAATAACTATATTTCAAGGACTGGGAGATTTTCACCGCTTTGAATAGGAGAAGGTTGCTTTGATAAAACTGCATTTCCCATAGTGCACAAGGGCTTTCAGGGCTGGGTCAGCTGATCGAGACACCGAAATGTTCTTTATTTCCTGTGCAGTGCATGGAAATGTGCGAGTGGCTCATCTTCCCTTCGTCAGGTGATTGAGAGGCCGGGGAGCGCAGTTCTGATTTCTGCAATGCCGAGGAGCTGAGCCGATTAACCTGCTCAAAATTGGGAAAGCTGCACCTTTGGGACAAAGGGATGTCATGAAATAACACCCTGCAGTCAGCCCTGGTAACTTCATGGGAACAGGTAGAGAAATCTTGGCCTTTACCTTTTGTACAAACCTTCTTTTTTTCCCCAAGTAACCGATTTTGTTGCACATTATTTAAAAGGGTTACCAGCACTCTGGATTAATTGCTATTTTCTAGCAGCTAATAAGTAGCCCTAAATAATCATTATTTTCAAAGCTTGCTTTCTTTTATTCTTTCTGCTTCTTTCTTTTTTTTTTTTAACAGAGGTTAAGAGGAAACTTTTAAGAGAAAAAAGAGTTTTTCCAGACTGAAGTTGTGGACTTGGGAAGAATACACAAAATGTCTTCGGAAGGGAAAAAGCTTTTCAACATCATTATTTTGGGGGTCTCATTTATGTTTATATTCACTGCTTTCCAATCTTGTGGAAATATCGCGGTAGGTGTGACTTTCAAAACATGCCACGTTTCTATCTTAGTTATTTATCCTGGTTTGTCTTTTGTGTGCTCTAATGTTGCTTTGTTTGGGATTTTCTAATGTGCAAGATACTTTGACATTTAACTTCTTTTGGTTTAGTTTTAGGTAGATTAATGTGTTTAAGCAAATAACTCAGCAAGTTATTTCTTTAAGATGGCATAGCTGCGTATAAAACTGGGCCTGATTGTTTAGAAAGTAGAAAGTTAATCTTATAAAATGTTTGAACTTTAAAATGGTGTCTACTTTGACACTTGCCATGTTGGACAATTGAATTACACTGAACCTTGCATATTCTATAATCTGTATGGTCCCTTTCAAAATATTTGCCTAAGTTATTATTAACCCTGCTATTATTAACTAGATTTTCATAATCTAACAAACTAGACATTGAGGGAGAATATGAGGATAACACCTGACAAATAGATTTCTACAATTGCTAAACTGCCAAGTCACCTTCCAGCTGAAGTTATTTGCTGCTATTTAGTATCTCTTTGCAGAGTAAAATTTTAGCACAGCATAATCCAAATGTACTGTTACTATTTGAATTTTTAGACTCCTGCTACTGCCAGGTTTAGCCCTTTTACTTCCTGAGCTGCTTGCAGTATCATTAGTTCTGTTCCTGCAGGGCAGTTAGATTTCAACATCCCTGTTGAGCCCACAGCTCTTACAGCTCTTTTCTTGCATGCAAGAAGAATCCTTGCTGGGTTCAGACAGATAAAAGTCCTTCACTGCATTATAGAAATAAATACTTGGGGTAGTTTTTGTAAGTCCTAGTGCAGTGTGATACTTTCTGTGAGCTCCTAAGTGCAGCTCAGTGATCTCAGAAATTCTGCAATGAATTCAGCACCTCACCAGATTGGACTTAGTGATCATGCAATCATGTAATTCATTGTCATAAAATTGTCTTTAACATTAACATTGTCTTTACAAGTGAGTTTCAATCAGATCTGCCTGCCAGTCCAACTAGCTTCATGGTCTCATGACCACTAAAGCTGATTCAAGGGGAAAAAAAAGAAACAGGAAAATAACGGGAAGCTGAAAAGAATGGAAACTCTTATCAGAGATTCATAGTTAGGTTAAGTTAAAATTATTCTGAAACTTCTCCTTTTTTCCCCACTTTTAAAATTCAGATAGTCATACCTATCTCTTACCTATGTAAGAGAGGTCTTAAGTGAAACAAAAGTTTTGTGAAGTATTTTAGGTCTCTTATGAAATCATGATTTAATAATAAAGTACTAATTTCTTCTTCAAACATAGATATTTCCCTGCCAAATATCTCCTGCATCTTTGTTGTGGAGATGGTGTGAATTGTGATTAACATTTTAAATTCTTTTAAGTACTTTGTAGTCTATTGATGAATAATTCTAATGTTTAATACTGACTTCAAATCGATGCAAGTGTTCTCAAAATACAAGATAGATTCTAACATATTACAATGTGTGATCTTCTCACAGCAAACTGTTATCACGAATTTAAACAACACAGACTTTCATGGCAGTGGCTACACGAGGTAATTACACAGATTTTCTTACTTTGCTCCTTGCAGGGTGAACTTAGTTACAGTTTCATCCAGTAGAGAGACGCTCTCAGGAGATTGCAGTGCTCTGCTGACTTCACAATTTATTGACACACTTAAAGCAGTTTAAAACAGGCTGATCACAGTTCTGCTCTGAATTATTTCCAGTTGAACTACATATCTGCTTTGCATGTTTTCTTTGTAGGGAGACAAGCCACTATCATCACATTCTCAGCATTTTACCTTAGGAGGCGAAGAGGTGGAAGTTTAAAAATAAATAAAACTGCTAACTCAGGCCTTGGTTGTTTGCCTTTGTACACTGTGTTTGTGTAGGACAGGTGGTGTGGATCAGCTCTCAGGAAATGAAACATAAATGTGAAAGGAGCAGTCAGAAAGACAAGCAAAGCCACTAAAAGCCATTCTCTTGGTTGCATTGGCAGAGTCAAACTCGTCACGCATGGCCAGGGACCTTTTGCATGCCAAATAAATCTGTCATGTAGGAAAACCTCATTGCTCCTTTGAAGGGTTTACTGTCTTAATTTAAAATAAAAATGCCACTGGCACAAAATGTGTCTGTAAAATTTCTGTGGTGTATTTGGCAGAAGATGAAAACCTCACTGAGAGATAAATGAGGTTCTAGAACATTCTCCTGTAGACGTAGAGGGTACAAAATACAATAACTGCTGTTCAGACAGTTTTACAAATGCATGCTGTGAATTACAAGATGTCAGTGCCTGCAATAGTTTGGGATTCCACTCAGCAATCCAGGGAATACTGTACACTCCTGTATTCCCACGTGGAGTGCTGTGGGTGAAGGAACAGAAGAAAGTAGGGAAATGTTTCTCAGCATCAAAGTTGTGCTGTTAAGTTATCTATGTACTTAACTGGAGATTTTGAAATCCAGTGATCACTTTTAAATCAGTTGCAGTGATAGCCTATATTTTATTTCATGTATTTAATTGTATTTGTTTTTTATTTCTGTAGCATGTCCATTATTTATGGAGTATTGTCTGCATCAAATCTTATATCACCTTCACTGGTTGCAATAGTGGGTCCTCAATTCTCCATGGTTGTTAGTGGTGTGTTTTATAGGTAAGTATTAATTCTGAGGTTTTGCCTGCTTCCTTGGAAATATTTCTTTAGTTCTTTCACATCTAAGTCTCCTGTGCCATACATGAAATTGTACTGGCTAAGAAAAGCCTCTCACAGAGATACTGCAGGGGTATAACTGCAGACTACTTCAGCCTACTGGAAATATTTTTTTTCCAAGCATTTCCAGATTTTGCTGACTGTGGAATTGAGGTTATGGTCTCAGATTAATAACTGTATAAAAAAAAATTCTATGTGCTTAGAAAGGTAAACAGATTTTTCACATACAACCCATTTTTCAACATCCCTTAGGAGAGAGTATCTGATTTAGAAGCACCTAAGTGAGGTATCTGATTGTTAAAGAGCACTGTTCACTTTAGGTCAGTATTCAATGAACTGATCTGTTCTGTTCTAGCCTATACATTGCAGTCTTTATCCAGCCAGCTACATGGGCTTTCTACACTGCCTCTGTGCTTATTGGCATTGCAGCTGCTGGTAAGCATTGTTCTTATTCTGCTGACTGTTTTTTATGAGATTTGAATGTACCTTTAAAATATTTTTATTTCCTGAACAATATATTCTATCTGTTTCAGTCCTCTGGACAGCCCAGGGAAATTGCTTGACTGAAAATTCTGATGAAAACACCATTGGAAGGAACAGTGGAATATTTTGGGCACTCCTACAGTTCAGGTAAGCTTTATTTTTAATTTTTTTTTCTTGGTCGTGTACACATTCTGCTTTTTACATCTTTTTATAAGTGGGAGACTGCATTGAAAAATACTCCCCAGGGACCTTGCAGTCAGTGGGAAGGAGAGATGGAGGCAACGTTTTTATTGGTGTTGTGCATTACAGAACAGGGAATGAAAGGAGGTTGAACACTGCAATCTCAGCTCTTGAGCTGCTAAAAGATTCATTTCTGTTAGGGGAGCATTTGAGGGATGTAACAGCAATCTTGTTGGTTGTGGAGGGCTGTGCCAATTTCTGTCCTTTATTGAGGGAGAAGCTGGTTCTCACTGCCAGGGTGAACACACTGAAGTTGGACCTGGCAGTCAGAAAAGAAATCTTGTTTTTGATGGTTCTCTGATATTAAACTTTGAGTGCTGCTCGAAAAAAAATCCACAAAAGGCTCAGCATCAGTGACAACAAAGCAGTGAATGCTGTGTTGTGGCCATTAAGTGTTTTGTACAGGGATAGTTAATGCCTCTCATGAGAATGTAATGCAATTAGTATATAGAGAAAAATAATGAAATTATGCAAGAAGATAGAGCTGATGGCTTGAAGAGAGACTGAACAGGTTGGGACTCTTTCCTGTGGAGGAACAGCAGCTGAGGAGGATTATACCAATGTGTTACCCAAAATTATGGCAGCAGGGGAGCTGATTGTAGAGCTGTTGCTCACCAAATGCTGCTGTGCTGGAGCTGGGGTCACTGGGAAGAGTAAGGAGGACTGGTTTGAAACAGATAAAGTGCTTTGTACAGTGGGTGATTAAACTTTTGGAGCTTGCAGCCATGGGAGTGTGTAGAGTTGGATGGTGTGAGCAGGATTGAAAAGGAAGAAGAAACATCCTTTTACCACCTCTAATGCAGCAGTTCTGAATATACTGCCAGAATATATATCTGGGAGATAACCAGGGGAATGAATTGCAGAAATGCTTAGGGTGCTGAGCCTGCATTGCTAATGCTGCTGTGGGGATGGGATCCTGGGCTGGGAGAGCAGCAGCCTGAACCAGGGCCATGCTTGTGTTTCTAAAGTTTTCAGTTCCAGAATTAACCCCTCAGTATGGTACCAGAGCAGCAATTTCCACAAAGCCAGCTGATTGTGTGTTTTATAGTGAGTAAAATACATGGGTTAATAAGAGGAAAATTGGCTCTAAAACTGCTTTAAATCATTCATTCAGAATGACTGTATTTTGGGAAATGGTAGTTAGGGACACAGAATTTCCTTGAGCTGAAGCAATACTTCAGACAAGACACATGACCCTGCAAAGGAAGTATTACAAAATCACCTCCAGAAATATGTCAGCTTTCTAACCTATACCATTCCAAAATCAGAAGCAACTTAGATGCAGATTTCCTAATTTTCGCTACCACCTTGTGTCTTGATTTTTGAAAATGAATAGCCAGCATTTTGGGGCAGAATCTTAAAATTTTGAGTTTTATATAGAAGTAGCTGACATGGAGTGTAACTCATATCTTTATTTCTTTCATGATTGCACAGTCTTGGAATTTTTTTTTTTATAGAATAGTACTACTGTGGTGTTACAACCCTAATTTTTTCATTGAATGTATTGTTGACCTTTGTTCTTTTTGTTT
The DNA here is from genome assembly GCA_013400855.1 of Buphagus erythrorhynchus. NCBI lineage: Eukaryota > Metazoa > Chordata > Aves > Passeriformes > Sturnidae > Buphagus > Buphagus erythrorhynchus. The sequence goes on along the minus strand of VZTT01059706.1, from coordinate 14,170 downwards.
GCAGCTTGATTTTTGGAAATCTATATATATACTTTGCTTGGCAAGGAAAAACTCACATATCAGGTGAGTACTGCTTGTTTATATGGCCAACCTTTAAATATAGTAGCATGAATTAACAGATGAAATAATGAACTCCAAAGTGGCAGGAAGTTTATACAAAAGCAGACTTTTTTTTTCCCCCCAGTTTCTTGTAGATTGTCTCTTCTTGGAAATTTTTCACAATAGCTACTCTGGCATTTTCCCTGTGCAGACACATTTGTGCCAAAATATACCTATTTGGGGGGAAGGTGTTCTGGCTGTATGTGTAATATTATAGACACTATCCTATTCCAAAGTAAGCTCCTGGTGTGGAGTGTTCTTCTAAATCATAATGGAGATGGATAAAGTGGGTGAAATGAAATATGAAATAAAGGAAAATAAAGGAAAACCATCCCAGTTTGCTTCATGTCTGCATTAATTGTGCTGGCACAAAGCAATGTTGGAGGCAGAGGCTGAGATAGGCCAGCACTGCTGGGAGAGTGGAGAAAGAACTTTCTTCCTTTCTTGGCATAGTTTATGAGATGAACTTCCTGCTGGGATTGTAATTAATGCTGTATTTTTTCCTTTTGATGTTGTGCTAGACTGGCAAAGAGCAGGAACTGGACAACAGTTCCTGCTTTATTCATGTTCTTGACAGGACTTGTTCAGGACTTTATTCATATTCTTGAGCTAGACAGTGTTGAGATTCTGTTTTTAAAGCAAAGATTTCTGTCAACTGTTTAAGCTAGGCAAAGTAGGAGGTGGATTCACTAAGAAAAGTGGTGAAAACAGATTTTAATAACCAAAAATGAGTGCTGCTGGGAAGTCAGTGCTCTGTAAACAGATAAGTTTGATTTTCCTGTCCTATAATTACTGATAATTTTGCTTATTTAGTCCTAATGTTGAATATCTACTAGAATGGTCAATTCTTTTAACCTTTAATGGATGATTTAATTCTGCTGTAGTCAATCAGGAATAAGATGTTGACTTTTAAATTATAATTATCAGGCTTCAGAAATAACAGAGCAGAAGGAACAGTTCACTTCTTGTTTCTGTTAGCTCCATCTTTTCAGGTTCTCCACAGATCAGGTTTGGTAAATTTAAAGGTCATTTTCTGCATTCCCTCACCTGTAACACAAAGGTTTAAGTGTTATTGGAAATATTTGAGACACTTTGAACCTGGGGGGGATCTCAAATTCAGTGCATTCCAAATGTCACTGCTCTGCTAACCACAGAATAGAGCAGTTAACTATGAAGCAGTTCTGCTGTTACATTTCCCTCCATCTTAAATGTCTTGAGATTCCTCTTTATTAGAAAATTTTATATCAAACCCTAACAGCACTTAAAAATCAAATCTTATTTTACTATCTATACAGAAATAGCACAAGCATTTCAAGCTGTGAAGTACATCTCTTTTTGGACCTGTGATCATGCACGAGTTATTTTTAGGACAAGTTTACATTTGCTGTTGAGCTAAGGGGGAAGTAAATACAAGCATAAGTAATATCTTTAGGGTCATGCATCAGTTCAGTCACAACTGTTTGCTGTTACTCACTTTTTTCCCTGCTTAGTACTGGTAAATGGGAGTGGCTTTTGTATTAGATGTGTCTGTGCTCTGCTGCAGTAACCAACTTGTTCAGCAGAGTTGCCCCCTCCAGCTGCTGTGACAGTTACTGAGGTTTTGGTGGTTTCAATGCCTTTGTGGTTTCACAGCCTACAGTTTATGATGTCATGGTGCTCATGGTTCTGATGCTGGTCAAGAGATTCTCTTAGAAATCTGAAGGGGTTTGGGGCAGTTTATGTCCACTCTGAATTATATAAGTCTTCAAAGATGTACTTTCTTCTGCTAATAATTTATGCACTTCCTTTAATTGGCTGCTCCTTGGTCAAAGCCTTTGCATGGCAGAGAATGCGAGGGACCTCTTTAATTTGCCGATATTTTATTAGCACCATAAAACTGAGACAGGAGTTTGCCAGCAGCTCCATGTGGAAGGTAAGCTAGAAAATTAGTTTGTGTTAAACACTGTAGCATGTCTGTGTTAGTTGTTTGAAGGTAGCTGGATTGGTTTGAATCTCTTCTGCACATCTGGTCATGGCTCTTGTTTGTTTTTCCACAGAGAGCGATCGCAGAACTGTCTTCATTGCTCTGACTGTTATCAGTCTTGTGGGCACAGTTCTGTTCTTTCTGATTAGGAAACAAGAGGACACAAAAGCTCCAGGGGATGATGATTCCACTAATGAAATCCTGGGGGAGAGCTCGTAAGTGTTGATGGCAATAACATATTGTCACATCTCCTCGTTTGTGCTCCCGCTCCGCAGAGGAACATTGTGCATTCACTTCTCTCTGTGCTGGAAACATGAATGTTATCAGCAACCTGGAGGATTCACAGATTTAACAGAAAAGTGTCTCTGTTTTAACAATGAGAATATATGAGAAATAATGTTCTTGATATGGCATATTCTCAAGGGTGAAGTTCAGTACTGCACATGAAGTTTTTCCTTTGATAAGCAAGAGCCTTGCAAAAGATACCCTTCACCTCTTCTCCACTGATTATTATTAAATACTTTTATGTTTTATCTTGCCCTCATCAGCCCATTTGAAAGGCTGGAATAAACAGAAAATATTCCTTTTTTATAGGTTGTTTTACAAACTGGAATATGTTTTTCCTATCTTCTCTAAATATGTATGCCACCCTGATAAATACATTAGAAATGCACAGTTACACTGATTCAGTGCAGTTTTGCCTGAGGCATCAGCTTAAATATTTTTGCTTTATTTAAAGAACAATGAAAATGTTAGAAAAACATCAGTGAGCATGCCTGTGGAAAAAATGTTGAAAGCTTAAAATGTTCAAAAGAATGATTCTGTTAAGCAAGCATGCACTAGTGCAGGCAGCAAATAGATTTTGTGGTTACTTTAGATCTCAGAAACTTTTAAAAATACATTGGCATATTCCAGTATATAGTGCAGTGCTAGAAAATGTACAGAAGGTTTGAAAAATGAAGGTGCCTTCCAGCACAGCAATAAAACGTGGTTATTCTCTTCCAATTTGACCAAGTAATTTGTTTATCCAGGTCTGCACGAAACAAAATGATGAGAGCAGTGGCTGCCTTCAGTAAGTACAATTTCACATCAGAGTTGCTTCAGCAAAACCTGGCATCTCCTTGCCAGCTCCCTGTGTTTGTGCTGATGATATGATCATGTACAAACCACTTCAATCACATACCTGAGTAGTCCAGGAGAGACTTGGAGTGTTCCTGCTTTGATGTGATTTCAGATGCGAACTGCTTTACAACAGCATCCTTGTACAGATGAGCACAAAAGGAGCAGGTTACTACCTGGGCAAGGCAGTGGGATTGAAAAATAAAAATCAACAAACATATGAAGATAAAAGGAAGTCATAGATTGTTTGATTTTGTCACCAGTTAACAATTTAGAACTGAAGCATCTGCAGTCCCCTTTGAAGCTTGATGTGTTCTGCCTGAGACTGTTAAGTTTGTTGTGAGGATTTGGGGATCTTCACTGAAAATCTGTTTATTCTTTCAAGAGACAATTGCTATGAACTGAGAGTACAAAAATAGAGAGAGCAGAAAATTGTCTGATAATTGAAAATGGTGTATCTCCTCTTTAATATTTCCCCCACTGCACTTCTTAAAAAATACGATTTTTGGATGGCACGTTTCTTCTGTATGGCAGGTCAGGGTTGGTTTATTTAGCACTCTGCTGTAATAAACAGTAAACAAAACTTTAACTGTTATTACACACAGTTTGTTTAATAACCAATTTTTGCTTTAAGCCAAGAGAAAAAGTACATGTAGATTATCTTAGTAGTATTCTCAGAAATTTTATTGATTTTCTTTACTATTTCTTTACAGAGAAATCTATTACACTGAGCTTCACCAAGGAGATGCTGCTTCTCAGTGTTACCACAGCCTACACAGGTATGAAGCCAGCAGAGTTTCACCATGGAGCAGGGGCAGGGCATTGTTTGGAATTCTAACCCCAGACTGGAATTTTAACCCATATCTCTGCAAACATTATTTGGATATTTTAATTAATTTTGGGTTACTCGTGATGTTTCTGTGTCCTGGGGAGTGTTTCAGGAGGAGAGGTGCATCCAAATCTGCAGGTGCTGGTTCAGTAAAGTTCTGGGTCTCAAAGTGAGAGGCAAAATTTACAGAGCTGGCTTTTGTGGGATTTGATATTGCACTATCAATAGTTTGGAGATTGTTTAATGCAGTTGTATTGCATTTGAATTAAAGGAATGTTTGTACATCACACCTTCATTAAGGCATTGGAGATTCCTCATGCTCTCCATTTTAGTCTTGGTTCTATTAGGAACCAGCTTAGTCATTTTCAACTTGCTGTGGCAAGAGTTCTCACTCTTTTTAGCAACTTTTAGGTAAACTTGGTCTGCCATCCTTGGACCAATGTATGAGTTATAAAATAAAAACGTATTTTTGCCATTTTAGTGATTCTTCCACAAAAAAACCCTATAAAAGCCTTGAGTTGTTTTTTGAGGGGTTTCTTGCTCCTTATTTGGCTTCAGATGTAGTTTTGTTCATGATCAAATTAGGTTTTTTTATAAAATAGATGCACTTTCAGAACCTAAGCTCTGAGTCACTGTTAGGAAAAATTATTGTTATGTGAAAAGAAAAACTTAGATGTGAACAAAATATAAACATTGCAGTTTACAGCAGCTCCTGATAGAGAAATAGCCCAAGTAGCTCTGGAGTTGGATTGCTCCAGCCAATAATCTGAGTTATAAATTACTCCACAGCATCTCCAGTGTTGTGTTAACACAGATTAACTCACATGAATTCCTCTGGGGATGGGAATGTGGAGCAAGGTAACAAGGGAAGGGAGTCAGTCAGGTTTTGCCTGAATATCCTGAAATTTGGGTTTACAGGTGGCATAAAATAAATCAGTCCAGACTGGGGAAAAATATCTGCTGCCATCTTCTGGATCTGGGTTGGTGTTGCTACTTTCTGTAGGAAAGCAGAAAATTCCCTAAGGCCAACAAGGGCTTTTATTCCAAAATTCCTGGTCAGGTTAAGATGCTCCAAGTGCACCCCTGTTTTTGAAGCCATGCAGTTTATCCAGGCAGGGCAGGGTATGCTGTACCAGGGTTTGGCTGTAGCCAAAAAGCAAAGGATATAAATTAGAAAATTTTATTTTAAGCTGTTTTTCTCTGTTTAGGAATAACATTTTATGTTGTTTAAAATACACTTTTTTATTGAGTTGGTATTTTTATACTAATGGTTGCTCATGGTCATGTTAGCTGGGTCAGTCACCTTTCCTCACACTTAATGACAATAGAAAGGAAGAACATTTAAAACAAATAGCAATTGTTCTTTCTCAGTTCAAATTCATTATGTATGTATAAAAAAGTTCATTTTAGGATTCTTAGCTCCTTATTGGTATTTGGGGCTGCAGGGACTTTTAGGAATGCCATAACTTGAAGGGGGGGGAATCCTTAAATGAAATTGTGCTTTATTTCGTCAGTTACTTTGAGTTATTTCACGTGGCATTTTTAATTTGATAAAATTCCAACGTTCTTGAGAAGTAGAAATATAAACTGTGTATTTAGGTGTTGGGTCAAGAGCAGCACTGAACCTGAGTGCCTGTGACACCAGTTAGTCACACTTTTCTAATGTGGCTTTTGGTATAGAAGAATATAATAATTACATAGTTTAAAATTCCCTCTTTGCTTTTATTACCCACATCTCATTTAAATATGTGATTGGAAAGATACCTGAGGGGAAAACAGCCTTTGGACATAAAGATTTTTTCATTACTTTTATGGGAGTGCATCTATCAGTTCTGTTTGGTTTCCTTCCAAGGTTTGGTGTTAACATTCTTTTCTGGAGTGTATGGAACGTGCATTGGTGCTGTGAATAGGTTTGGCAGTGAAGAGAAAAGCCTGATTGGTCTCTCTGGTATTTTTATTGGTGTTGGAGAAATCTTGGGTGAGTCTAAATTTGCTACCTTTTGACAACAAAAAGGATTAGGCTGATGTAGTTATTCAAAATGGTTTTTTGTGTTTAACTCAATAGTGTGTTTTGAGCTTCCAGCTATAATAATATGAACACAAAATGAAATAGTAGCAATATAATTGGCACTGTGGCTCCTTACTGCACTGTGAATTACACCTTACAGTGTGTAAAGTGGATGTAGACCAATTCTAATATTCTGCATTCTCTTTGGATTAATGTGGAGGAATACACAGACTTCAAATGTGAGAAATAGTGGGCTGCAGTGTTATTAGGGAATTGACACCATTTTACTATTTTAAATGCTGTTTTGAAATAGTATTATGTTTGCATTCTTATTACTTCCTGAGTGATATAATTTTAAATTTTTTGAATCAATGCTTACATTAAGGATTTCTTTATTTAAAAAGTTTGCTTGTGTTAAATGAGATGTGATATTTGAATAAATTTGGATACAGGTAATACTCATTAAGTAAATATTTCGTTTTTTCTGTAGACTCAAGTACTGAAGTGTTTAACAAAAAACCACTATTCATTAGCAGTTCAGATCCATTGAGTTGCATGTTTTTACAATTAAGAGCTAAGCACAAGTCTGTCCATTTTCACTTAGTGCTGTTGCAATCCTGAAGGAAACTGGCTGCTGGTTAAATACTTGCCAAAAGGTGAAATGTGTTCATCAGCAGCCATCTGATCAATCTCCTGCCCCACTTCCCTGGCAAACTCCTTGGGGCTGTTTGCATGACAGTCAATCTTTGTTATCCAATGTGGGAACGTTTATAATTTAAATTGTCAGTATTTAAATCTTTACTTCTGATTCAATTCTCTCCTCTTTTCTGCTCCTGCAGGGGGAGGAATCTTTGGCTTGCTGAGCAAGAGGAGTCGCTCTGGCAGGAACCCAGTGGTGATGCTGGGCATCCTTGTACACTTCATAGCCTTTTATTTAATTTTTTTCAACATGCCAAATGATGCCCCCATTGCTCCCATGGAAGGAACAGATCAAGTTGCTTATATGATTCCAAGGTATGTGGGATTTTCTGCCTTTGGCTGCTGTATCTCAGGATGTGCATAAACAGCTTGTTTCTCTACAGAAAATTTCTTGGAATTTTTTTCTGTGTGGTGACTAACTCCCTAGGAAAAGCTTTTGGGAATTCTGTTTTTATTAAAGGTAGATATTCCACCAGTGTACACTCAATTTAGGAACTTGAATGGCATAAGAATAAAAAGCCTGGGGATGAATAATAGCAGTTGTGTCACTTGACAACTGATGTTTCTGACGTGTAGCACAATAGCAAGACCAGCATCTATTGTAGTAGGTGTTAAGAATTCAGTTTATTTTAAAACAGTCTTGGGCTCAGTGTTACACCAGGGAGCACCAGCCTTGCCCTGTTGCACTGGTTTCCAAAGTCTTCCAGTGCTGATTGTCAAATTCCACTTGGTCTGACTGCAGCCTGTCCCTTACAGCACTCAGTATTTGGGGGAAGAATATAGAAAGCTTTCTTATCTCATCATTACAACTTTCTTTTTGGCTGAATTTTTACCAGTTTGTGTGAAAATCCTGTACTGTCAGTTTTGCAGGCCCAGCTGCTAACTTGCAATTCTAAGCATTTGTGCCTGTGCAGGTGACTGGTCTTAGCTGGAGTATCTTTCTGCCAATTGAATTGGTATTTCTCTAACATTCCTGCAGATTTTGTGAACTCACCATGTGCCTCAGCTTTTAATCACTGCTTTGTGGGTTTTGTGGCTCCAAGCACCAAAATGAGTTATTTTAGTGATTCTAATTCAGTATAGAGTTGACTGCAGGTAACAGTAACATAAGTCTTGGCATTCAAGAAATTAAAGCTGATGAAATGACTCCTTTTGCCAAGTCAGGCATTCCCAATTCTTTTCTAGGGAAATTAAAAGTGTGATAACTTTCTTCCATTTGCAGTTTCCAAATAAGTCTGCCAGAAACAGTTTATAGATGTGTGAGCTGTTTAAATGAATGGCTTTTAAATTGGAATTGCTTTCTCCTTCAGCAAAGAGGTGGCCATGCTCTGCAGCTTCCTGCTGGGGCTGGGGGACAGCTGCTTCAACACCCAGCTCCTCAGTATTTTGGGATTCCTGTATTCAGAGGACAGTGCTCCTGCCTTTGCCATCTTTAAGTTTGTTCAGGTATTGCCTAACACAGCCTTTTGGAAGTAGGATTGTTGGGATATTACTGAAATACTGGGTTGGGGTTTTTAATGAGCTGAGAAAAATGTTTCTGCAAATTATTTCTTCCTAAATTTTGGTGGAAAATAATTTTGTGAAGCTGGAAACAGTTTCCTGGGCTATGATATTAAAGCTTTGTCTGTGTTGTTTCTAGACAAAGTGGTTTGAAATACCAGAGATTTTGGTAGTGTTTTTACCAATTTGAAGTACCAGCTTGCAATGCTACAAACACTTTGGAGTTTGGTGTTTTCATTTTCTACAGTTGAACGCTGTTTAAATAACAAGTAAAAACGAAATCTGTTGTGGGACATGCTGAGACATATGTTGAGGTATAATGAAGCCTTAAGATTCTCTGTCTACTACAAAAGCATTCTGAGAGCTTCATATTAAACTGTGTCTATGTCAGTTTGATAATCCTTCTGTAGCAGCACCAGCCTGGAAATCTCCACTGATAATCTTTTCACTTTGATTTTCCCCTCAGTCCATCTGTGCTGCAGTTGCCTATTTCTACAGCAACTACTTCCTGCTGCAGTGGCAGCTGCTGATCATGGTGCTCGTGGGCTTTTTTGGAACAATCACCTTCTTCACGGTGGAGTGGGGAGCAGCAGCAGCCCTTGCTGCCCGTGGCTCAGACTACAGCAGCATCTGACCCCTGTGCCAGCCCTGCTCTGCCAGGAGGAACAGCACAGGAATGCTTTTTGGGAGGTGTGAAAAGGTGAAAGAGGTCGAGTTGCTGCAGAGGTTGAGATGGAGTAAGCTGCTACTTCAGTCCAACTGAATGTGAAACAGGAGGGGAAAAAAATGTCACATTAGAAAGGCTTTTTTTCCTTGCTTTGATCATCTGAGCGTGGTATTGTGTTGTTAAAAATCTGGTATTGGAAATGGAAGGAAATGTAGGGACCCATGTATTGAACAATTCTCTTCTGAGTTGTCCCTTTCAGAATGTAATTGCCTAATTTCACTTTGCCATGCACTACAGAATTAGTTTGGGGTTTTTTCCCTTAAATTATTTTTCCTATATTCTAGTTCTGCAGACATTTGAATTCCTGTATTGAATGAGTGATATTTTTATAAGGTATATTATATTGCAGATCGTGTCTGCACAGCTGAGAAATCAATTTGGCATTGAATTTTTCAACAATTAGATGTGAGGAAGTATTTCTGTGGGAAATGTTGCCTTATTCTGTAAACCTCAGCTCCTTGTTTCCCAACCATTTTTTTTATTAATCTGTTCCATGTGCTCAAGTTGTCAGATCCATGGGGGTTTTTTGTTTGGTTGGCGTTTTTTTTCTGCTTTGGGCTTATTTGGGTTTGGTGTTTTTAATTTTTTTTGTAAGGAAGTCAATTAGGTTATAGTGTTTTATGATAGATTTTACAAGAATTTGAAGAAATCACCCTTGGCCATCTAACAAATGGGATCCCAAGGCCTATGAAATATTGATGGTGGAAAACTGCTTCTGGCTCAGCATCTCAGAATTGAACTGTGTTGGGAAAGGTGCTGAACCTACCTCAGGGTAGTGCTTTCTGAAGGACCATAATCCATGGCTTCCCTCCCAGAATCCCAAATAGCTCTTTTGAGTTCAATGGCATTTTCATCATAAAATGATGAAAATCCGTGATGGGAGACTAAGACAACTTTTAAAAGAAATAGTCTCAGAATGTGAACTGTCAGAATAATATTGCAGTGTTTATTCTGCTACATAACCTGAAACACTTGTCCTAAGTTGTTGTATTCAGTCTGTTTTGGGAAAATCAGTGTAATCTTACTCTTTACAAATAGAAAAGCAAGGTTACTGGCATAGTAATTAAAATTTAATCCAGAACTGTTATAGATGATGTAACAGGCAGTGACTTTATCTGCCTACATAAAACTCTGAAGTACTTGCAGTTATGTTTGTCTGGTGGGCAGAGAGCAGGCATGGAACATAGAGAAAGTATTTTTAGACACTCCATGGAGCTATTTTTAGAAAAGTACCGTTCACCAACCTTCTTTTATGCCCAGTCAGAATGTTAATGTCTTTAAAGACAAGTTAAAAAAGACTCCACTGGTTATGGGTCAGTAGCTCCCACGTGTTGTAACTGTGTAGGAGCTCCCAAGGTGGACCCTGGAGAGGGAGGATGGCATCTCCTGTGACATTTGTTGTCACTTTTGCTCTCCAGGAGCAGTGTCACAACTCCACGGAGCACAGCCCTGGTTGTGCACAGCCAAACAGCCCAGGGTGATCTTTTTACAAGGAGAGAGAAAGGGATTTTTAAATTCAGGGCAGGTTTTTGCTGTGAGATCAGCAAGGTGTTAATGGGGGGATGAGAGGGCACCTGAACATCCAGCAGGCTGAGAAATCTGTGAGGACAACCTGGAGAGAGAGGCTTGTGTGTATTCCCAGGAGATTTAATGAATGTAATGATGTAAAAGGGAATGAGGCTGAACATGTATTTGAGTGAGGGGTTACCAGAGCCATTCCAATCTGTCAGGCAGCCTGAAAAAGCATTCAGTGTTCAATCAATAAGTGATTAATGGGACCAGCAGCACTGCAAAGCCTCTCTCTCACCCACTGCTGTTATCCTGCAATTTGAAGCATACAACTTTTATATACTGAGCACTACAAAGGTGTGGATTAAAAGGTGCTGCCAGTGATTAAAATTCTCTTATGCTACACATTTTTATTTTCTCCTGAGTACCAAAAGGGATAAAGAGCTTTTTATTCCAGATAGGGAATTACTGATTTTTTTTTCCTCCAAACCCTTTGGGGGCCCTGTTTTCCCCATCAAATTAATGAGAGCAGAACGACTTGAAAGATCACAAGGAGCAGTTTTTTCTTACAGTGTATTTGGGGAAAAAATGGTTCTTGGGTCTTGTGATGAGTAACTTGTATGTGCTTTTTAAACAATGTCATTTAATTGTAAGTAGGTTATGGCTCTCATGAGATTGCCTTTTAAATTGATCCCTTTTAATGATGAACTTCTGTGATGTTCATTTATCATATAAGAATTATATGAACTATTTTATTAGAAATTAAAAGTGCTAAGTTTATGTAGTTTCAAAAAGCATTTTGAAACCAACTCAGAGGGATGCTAATGAGCAAGGACTTGTGGGTTTTCAGTACCTCTGTGAATCTGATGCTTTACTTTTTTTTCTTTTTCTCTGTTTCGGTCTGACTCAGATAATCTTAGAAGGCTGCTCAGAACTATTTATAGTGTCATTAAAGGGAAGTATTATTGCTCTGTGACAAATTTAACAAAAAATCATGACATTCTCCAAGCTGCATCATGGATAGCTATTCTTTTTTACTATTAACTATATAAATATTGCTTTTGACATTTGATCTGAAGAGAGAGACCTCTGTTATTCAGGCTGCTGTGACATATGATTGCTTTTCACTTACTCATATTTTTTTAATATGCCAAGAGGTGAAAAATCCTCTCCAATGTACACAGTTGTTCATTTGGTTGAAATTTTCGGTGTAATAATATAAAGAACAGTAACACTGACATCCATTTATGATTCCATCTCTTAATCTGTTAATCAGCATTTACCAGCCATGAGGCTGCACCCCCTTCATTTCACCTCAGTGGCCTTTGAACATTTCATGTTAATCTGAATTGGGAGTTCACTGTTAAATTAAGAGGGATTTGAAAAAAGGTTTTTGCTTTATCTGTGGGTTTGTTTTATATTAGATATTTCATCTTTATAAGCAAAATTATACATGAAGTTGCTTTGGTTTATTAAAAAGTCCTCTTTCATTTTTCCCCTCATTCTTTTAGGGTGTTACTAAGGTTTAATATCTTGACATACCACATCCTCAAGCTTCTCAAACAAATGCTAAACAGGAAATGAAAACTCATTTTCTTGTCAAGAGAGTGCCAAATAAGCTGCTACAAATTAGTCTTTAATGAATCTCATATAAACATATCTGTATTTTGTCTTGCCAGTTGGTTTTCGTTTTGATACATGGATGCATGGACTGAGAATTTCTACAACTGTGGACTTCCTTCCTCATTTGATATGTGGTTTTACTTCTGTTGTGTTAATTTAATTAGGTACAATCTGTGTTAGCAAGTTAAGGAAGAGAACCATTTATAAAAACATTTTTTAAAAATAATTCAAATCTATAATTTTCTGCAGGTACTACTAAACTCTTAAGGGATATTAAAAAAAAAATCCCAAACAACCAGAACCCCCAAAAATCCTTAACCAAGGTCCCTGTCTTAGCAGAAACCCTTCTGTGGTACAGTTATGAAAAACAAGAAATCTTGTGCTGGTAAGTTCTTCGAATGTTTGTGACCATTTCAAAATATACTGGAGAGAGAACTTCCTGGTGGGGTTTGCTGTGACTTTATGGAAGAATAATTTAAGTGTAGAAGACCATAAGTTCAGGACCACGTGTCAGTTAAGCAGACAAAATTCCTCTGGACCTTCTTGGAATTCCTCAAGTTTACTTCAGCTGATGAATGTGGTTCCCTGGACTCCAGCCTACGTGCCAGTAATGAATGCACAGAGAGGTATGTGAACAGAGCACTAAATTCTGTATTTTAGGGCAAACATTAATTGTTTGCTGCAAGTATAAATAGGAAATGCAATGTTCAGCATCATGCCAGGAGCCACAATACCCACCTTGGACCCAAACTGTGCAAGTGTGTCAGTCAAGGCACAACCTTACAATCACAACCATTAATTTTCCTGGGGAAATGTGTGTTTGAAGACTCTATCCACACCTCTGTTTCCCTTGTAGACCCACAAGTGTTAATTGAATGGCAGCAGCAGTTAATACCATGTTTTCTTTGATCCCTGTCTAACATGCAGGCAGGAATAATAAAAGATGGGATAATTTAGAGATGGAGCTGAACTGGGAAGTTTGCTGTTTTCCAAGGACTTTGACCTTCTGATATGACTATGCTGGTTCAAAAGCAAGATTGAGACTGTTGTCATTTTCATGGATAAATTCAGAATAAATTTCTTTTCAGAAGTCGTGTTAGTACCATGGAGAAGCACCAATAAGAGTGAGGAAAACATCCTTAAAATGCAATAAAGAGCAAATCTGGAAGTGAGAATTAGTCTCAGTGGGCACATGAAAGGGGTGCTTTGTTCAATTGAGTTTGTGCATTGGAAATTGGGATTTCTGTTTAGTTCATACTGCCTCTGTTAAATTGATTATCTCAGCTGCTGAGAGTCTTCCTCCAAGCTCTCCTTTCCCTCTTTTTTACATCTTGACACTGTGCAGAAGTCTAAATGATGGAAACTTTTTTACCTTTAAAAGGTGTCCTTGGGTTGGAATTAGTGGTAATTGAGAGCAGGCTCCCATAATGATTATCCCTAATGGAAACGCTGATTTCAAGTGAGTGTACTGACTCTTCCTTTCATGCTCACAGCCATGCAAATAAAAGCGAATTACAGACATTGTTTTTGTTAATAGGCTCGTTAAGTTGTCGGGATTGCTCTTGTCACTGTTTTGGGAGAGGGAGACACCGTCTGAACTGATGGAAATGCTTTGTAAGAGCCGGCTTAGGGACATGGAAGTGTTTGGTTTAGGTTTTTAATGTTTGGTTTAGGGTAAGTCATCCTTTGGAAATGCTTCATTCCGGTTTAGACTCGCACCAGGGAAGTGTCACAGGGAAATCAGTGTCTGCTCCAGCCTTAGCCTGTTCCCTTGTCCTGTCTGAGAGCCCAGCTTAAGGAAACCCGTGCTGTTGTTGGGAGGAGTGTCTAAATGTTGATTTGGGGCTTTTTATTTTTTATTTCCTTTGTCAGTATCCTTTCCCACGATTTCAGTTACTTTCCTTTCAACTTAAGTGATCTTGTCTGAAAGACTCCAGAAAATCAATCAGAATCGTGGAGTGCTTGTGTCCTGTTTATCTAAATTTAAATGTGGCTGTGGAGGGCTTTGTCCAGGCTAAAAGTCAGGATTAGTGCAGGCTCCATCCTGCAGCTGAGGGGAATGGAGGGAGCAGCAGGGAGCAGCTCTGCTGCCTC